>ML253504.1:4933-32663 GCA_005239495.1 Nicotiana undulata
GACAAAAGATGATTTTTACTACTTCCCCCCCCCCCCCCCAAAACCCAACAACCAACACACACTTTATGTTATAAGAAAAAAAAAGACAAGAAAAAATCTGACAAAGAAAAGTAATATACGGATTGCAAAAGAAAAAGCCTACATTAGCATGAGCATGATAAGAGATAGATATGGAGTAGTTACCTCGACCAGTGAACTGAGAAAATTGTCCTATCATGATATCCAGATAGAGTGCAAACATGTTTCCTGACAAGCACAAAAAGGAAATGGTTGCAAATAAAGTGGCAAACATAGTAATTATTGAGAGCTGTTCAAGACATAATTAGGTACGTGTCTTCTCTCTAATAGCTTAAGCATTTCAATGCGATGGTCACACGCTTCAACATAGTACCGAAGCACGCCACCATTATTAAAATATCAACAAAAAAAAATCCACGTGCTTAGCACATGAAAAAGATTTAGGCCCGCATGGGAAGTCGCAGATTGAAGATATAATTAAGTAAACAAAAATGTGCTCTCTCCAACAGTTTAAGCTTCTAAACGAGATTGGTCACAAACTTCAACAAGAACAATTACATCAAATATAGTTAGTCATGAAGACCACAATTGGCCTGAGGAAAAAAATAAACACACCAGTATTAGTTGACTTAGGTGAACAAAAATCATTGTACACTTGAATGCACTAAATAATGATCAATTTTGAAAACACTTGAAAGTAATTTTATAAAAGGAATTTACTGGAATCTACATGGCTAAGTGGAGGTTGAATCATGTAAAACTGACCATGTGTTGCTTAACTACATTGCCAAGGGAGCAACACAAGGATGGCTCATTAAAGCACTCTGCTACAGTACCTGGAGTGCAAGTTTAGCGCCGAGTCGAGTGAAGTAGGCAGGGACGTGAAGCTTGGATCTCAGGTCATCCCCAAGAGGGACAACTTCAAGTACCTTGGGTCGGTGATTCAGGTGGACGGAGAGATCGGCGAGGGTGTCACTCATCGTATAGGGGCGGGGTGGATGAAATGGAGGCTTGCATCAGGAGTCTTGTGTGACAAGAAAGTGCCACCAAAACTCAAGGGTAAGTTTTATAGAGTTGTAGTTAGACCGGCCATGTTGTATGGGGCAGAGTGCTGGCCGGTTAAGAACTCCCATATTCAGAGGATGAAGGTTGCGGAGATGAGGATGCTCAGATGGATGTGCGGGCACACTAGGATAGATAGGATTAGAAATGAAAAAATTCGGGCGAAGGTGGGGGTGGCCCCGGTAGATGAGAAGATGCGGGAAGCGAGGCTCAGATGGTTCGGGTACGTGCGGAGGAGAAGCCTTGATGCCCCGGTGAGGAGACGTGAGCGGCTGGCGGTGGTTGGCTCGAGTAGAGATAGAGGGCGGCCTAAGAAGTATTGGGGAGAGGTGATTAGGCAGGACATGGCAAGAATGCGGATTACCGAGGACATGACCCTTGATAGGAAGGTATGGAGGTCTAGCATCACGGTTGTAGGATAGGGGATTATAGAACTTTTCTTACTTCATTCCCGGGGCGAGGCGGGGTTGGTTAGGGTTTACAATAGATGGCTTGCGTATTGTATTGTGCTCCTGGACGGTAGTTTCTGGTTGATATTATTGCATGTCATTTATTTATGCTTTTATGTTTAGGCTATTATTTCTGCGATTTCTGCTGGAGTTACTAATGAATTGTCTTTTCTTTTCTTGTTTTACTTCCATGTGCCGAGGGTCGATTGGAAACAGCTCCCTGCCCTATCGGGTAGGGGTAAGGTCTGCGTACATATTACCCTCCTTGTTGGTGTAAAAGCCAAAACCTGTAAACTACAAACATAAAAATACTAACAAACTAGAGGATGGTAAAAGTCGTGGAACTGTAGATATCATACACGAATTGTCAAACAAGAACAATAAAGCTTTAATATCTTGCACACTAGATTATTAGTTCACACAAAGTACAAGTAAACTGTTAGTTCCAAGTCTTCAGTACAGAGAGTTGACAGAAAGTTCAATTATACTAACGGTTTCAAACGCTCGTGCGCTAATTACTAACGCCATACTGTAAAAGTAAGTCCATGAATCAACTATACAGGATATCATTATGCTTAGAAAAGAGACGCTATGATCATGCTTACCAGGGTGGCTCTATATTCCAATCTATTATCCTGTCGTCGTCATCAATAAATATCCATACCTTAATGGTAAGGTCATCACTGCAAGTTACAGAATTCAATGTAAACTCTGTTAAAGTAGTGACTGCAACAATTATCCAATTTTTTACAAAGCGGAAACTGGAGATCATATATTCTAAAACAAGTTATGCAGAAAGGAAGAACATACCTGCAAGAAACCAGTTTTTGCCCACTAGCATCCAAAGAGATGGACCAGACAGTAGATGTATGTCCGCTGAAAGTTCAACCAACTAGTGACATAAGCTCCCAAACAATATTAAAAGTTACTAAATCATACATCTGTACTGTACCCTAAAACACTCTCTGGTGAACTGCTTGTTATAGGCCACATGCATATACCAATGAGGCAACAACAACAACCCAGTAAAATCCCAGAATTAAGGGGTCCGGGAAGGGTAGTGTGTATGCAGACCTTACCCCTACACCCATGGAGTAGAGAGGTTGTCTCCGATTAACCCTCGACTCAAAACGAAAAAGACGAAAGAGAAAGTATATCAGTACCATCAACGGAAACCATAGAAATAATAAAGCATTATAAGAAACTAAAAAATAGTTGAAACGCAATACAATAACCAGTAAAGAAAAACGGAAGAATAGTGAGAAAGCAACATAAACCACTAGAAATCTAAGACAAACCCTATCAGTCTAATCTCACACCCGGAACGAAGTAGAAAAATGCTCAACTGCCTCCTAACCTACAACCCTAATCTCGATCTCCACACCTTCCTATCAAGGGCCATGTCATCGGAAATCTGAAGCCACGCCATGTCCTACCTGATCACCTCTCTCCAACACTTCTCTCCAATACTTCTTAGTCCAGCCTTAACCTTTTCTCGTTCCCGCCAAAGCCAACCGCTCACACCTTCTTACCGGGGCATCAGGGCTTCTCCTCCGCACATGCCCAAACTATCTGACTCTAAAATAGCAATCCAACATATGACCATTATATGAAGATCCCAAATAGTCATACAGTAAAAGGTTTGTCGGGAGAAAAGATACATTTACGCGCTATCAAGATATAACAAAATGACCAAAAGGGAACTAGCCGAGGGACTACAAAACAATTTTTTATCCAATCAACTTAAGGTATCCATAATTGCTAAATGTACTTCATCCATTTATCAAACACCATTGTTTTCATCATTTCTGAGCAAACTGGTAAGAACGGCTCAAAAGAAGATATTTCAACTTTTCTGTACCCATATCCCTGCCCTTAAATAAATATATATCATGAAATCAAGGATTATTTAGTATGATTGTCACAACTGTCCCTTCCCATGTTTCTTTACATCAAGAAAGAATTCGGCTTGTTGACACATTTTCTTCAATTTGAATTCTGACAGTTGACGCATTTTTCTTCAATTTCTCCTTATGCAAACTCTTAAGGTCAAAAAACAAGGAAAATATCATTTTAACAAACTCAAGAGCTTTGGAAATTTGGCTAAGCAAGTCCACTTGCTCTACTGCATGCAAGTATTCAGCCATGTTAAGATGCCTGTCCAACTACTACTACTCCATCTCTTTCCCCAAATATTTAAGTTCATAATGACTCTAATTATGAGGTCTTCTAGATAATGGAGATCTCATATCAATTGCTTTGCAATTACTGAGCAGGATTTCTTAAGTTTTTCCATCTGGAACTTTCAACTGTTCAGCATGCATAATATGGTAAGCAGAATATTAACCATAGGTCTGAAATTTCGTACAGAATAACAAGCATTTCTCCATCTTACTTAAGTGACCAAAAGGAACAATTTTTCCTTATCACAACAAAAATGAGAACAATATAATGGATAGAAGCACCGCTACAAACTCTAGACAATACATTAGAGTGAAAAATACAGTTTAAGGATCACTCAAGCTAGCTACACTACAAACCTTTTGACCCTAATTGGAGTAGGTTCGACATGAAACAGGTCAGTTCCTTTTTCCTGACTGACAAAAACAGTAGTTCTTTGTTTGAACTTAGAACTGCGTTGAAATCACATGGCCTTATGGGATTTGCTACTAACAGTCATAACCTACCTTGTTCTGAAAGCTGCTTAGATCCTTTAGAGCTATAACATAAAGTGCACTGCTAGCAGGTATTCAATGGAGACCTCTTGTTTCATCTTTGTTTTCAATAAAGAAAAAGATTATATGCTAAAGAAAGTTAGAGGTCATTCCGTGAATCGTACTCAGGAACTCTTGCAGCCAAAGCAAGAAACATTCCTCGCATCCAAAGTTAGAATCATACCTCTCCACCCTTGCACAATCTCGCTGAGCGTGTGTATGCCACTATTCCACAATTCTAACTTTTACGAAGTTATACACAGTTTTCATAACCTCTAATGTGCAAACTTTAGATCCTTTGGCCTAATTTTCAATCTGTTGAGAGTTTCTCATGTGTACGCATTCATCAATCGAAGCCTAAAAGAATAAATGAGTCAACAACATATTGCTAGGACTTATTATCATAAATTTAAAAGTCTAAAATATACTGGAGCTCATCCATACTGCTGCCACCTTTACTCTTTCTTGGTCAACGGAAATCTTTCTTGAAACAACTTCTGTATGTCTAAAAACTTCACTTCCGAATAGCACCTCTCTCTTCTGTCAATTTCTAAAACATTTAAAACCTAAGATCTCACATATTCCACGATGAACATTAGAAACTTCTCATTCTCAAAGCTTGTGAAAATTTGAACCCAATTCTTGCATGGAAGGCCAATTCGGACAGACGAAGCATTTATAACCTAAATTGAGCAAGCTACATGCTATGAATAGGAACAGACACCTCACTTCAATAAAATAAGGTATTCTACATAAATGAAAAGAGCTTAAAATGCAGTAAGAATATAATCACTACCCTGATGGCATCGTTCAAGTATTCATTTTTTCCGCGTCTAATAAATATAATAAATTTAAGATTTTTTTTTTCATAATGGTCCTCTTCGAGCTAAGCTTGTGCACCACTCCACTAACCACCGAGTACCTGCCAAAAGTGGCGTATAGGGGAATTTTTTGTAAGCGGTGGCACATTTAAAGAAGTAAGCAAATGATCTTTTCAAAACTGCGGCGCAATTTAACATTTAAATTTCTTTGAGGAAAATTGCGGATTCAAGCTTGAAAATGATCCCTTTGAAGATGTATGCTTCTTATTACACCATGGTCATTTAAGGAATTTAAATCAACTCTTTCAATTTGGGATGTTATTCCGAATCATTGGCTTGGAAGGTGTTTTAATAGAATCTCTATTAAATTTAAGCAGATTACAAATTAAAATGTCCATTTGAGAACTCCTAAATAGTACTATATAGTTCTATTCATAAAGTAAAAACAACTTTAAAAATTTCTAACTACTAAAAAGTACAAGAAAGAATGAAGGAAAAGGTAGCAAATCACTTACTACAACGGAAGAAGCAATTGCAAACTGAAGAGGAGGATGGACTGGTTAGCAACTTGTGTTAGAAGGTTTATAACTTCATTTACCCTACGGAAGTAGATGTGCCATAATCTTCTAAATAAATGGGGCTATAATAAAAAAAGATTCCGGTACGATCGATCCCTTAACCTAGCCAAAATAGTTCAGGCGCCTGACCAACAAACCAAGGCAAGTTTAACATTAAGCAATGTCACTTGTTTATTAATTTTGTATGTATGCCATTTTCCAGATTATATTTATTGATATATTAGTAAAACAATTCGACGAAGCGATACCACGTGACACTGCTTGGGCCTTAGTGCATCTAGCAGCCATCAACACAGGTACCAGATGCAAATCTAGCAGCCAAGGCTTATGCAGAATGGAAGAAAAGAACTAGCATTTTCTTGGGATTCGAACCCAGATTATTACCCATCTCATTGACTATTATGCCACACCATTGGATGCAATAAATTTATGATTTTGTTATGCCCAATAACGAATCTTACCTATTAGATTCACCCAAAGTTTGACCACAATGCCAATCATCACGGTGTTTCTCTACCCATACCTGCATTTCAAGCACCGCTAAATATTAGATATTGTTACTTATAAATGGTAGCAGGGGCAGATGCACCTTTAATGAAGCGACACCGCTTTGTTGGAAAATTTTATTAAGTATATGTATCGATACTATGAGGAACAGATAAGTAGGAGAAAATGACACCATTTGACAAAAATTCTCTCTTGGTGCGCTGGTTATGTGTTTGATTTTGTTCTAAGAGGTCAATGTTCAAACCTCAACTAGCATATTTTTTGTAAATATTTGAGAGAGCCTTTATGGATAAAAATTTTGATGAAGTAGAATTGAACTTGGGACCTTTTATAACTTAAAAATCAACAAAACCAATAGACTAAGGCTATTTCTAGTTTAGAAATATGATAATTAAAGTTATTATCCCGTTCTTTTATAAATTTCAACACTGCTTATAAAAATTATTGTGTACGCCCGTGAATGGAAGAGAAACAACCACTAGTATGCCTTATATGTAACAGGGGTATGAAAAACATGCTAGAATCTCTCTAAACAAAGAACAGAGAGATAGAGAGAGAGAAAGGAGGGACACTAAGTTCAACTCAAATATACCTTAATGGTGTTATCATAACTACATGATAACAACATATCCGACATAGAACTCCATTGAACCATCTTAACATCTTGTGTGTGCCCTTGTAACACTGAAACACAGTCAAACTCATTTCCAGGCAACACTTCCCATATCCAAACCGACTTATCTCGTCCACACGTTGCGAGTAGTGAGCCATCACGATTCCAAGAAACACTTTTCACTTCATTGTCATGACCCTGAACATTACCCGGATAAGAAATAGAAGGCAGACAGGAGTATAGTAGATTTATAACTCATTAAAGAAAATAAAAAGGTCAAGTACAAACGATAGATGTAAATTACGATCACAAAGGAATATAAGCTAAATTAAATGATTCCACTAAGCACAGCTGCCCACGTAACAAATTCCCTTATTTCACTGACAGATTTATGAAGTTTTTGTTGTGCTATGCACAGATATAAACAGACAGAAGATGCAACTTTTGCCTACTTTAACACTAGTTTTTGTCAGAGCTGGGGTAATGAATATGAACTGAAATTAATATGATAGAGAGATACCAAAAGGTAATTGTACCTCCAAAGTGGAAACACACTCAAAGTCAACCCCAACATTTTCCCAAATAGCAGTGGTGGCATCAAAGCTAGCTGTTGCCAAATGTTTGCCTGACGGCGACCATTCACATGATCTAACAGTCCGTGTATGTGTTTCCTCCAAAACAGCCTGCAAAATTTCCTCCAAATAGTCATTATAGCTCCCCCCCCTTTTTTTTTACTTTTACTAGAATAGTCATTATAGCTAGAGGATGAAGGTCACTTTAATTCCTTGAGGATGGAAAGAGTGCTAGAGAAGGATGAAAGAAGGAAAACAGAAAAAAGGTGCACATTGTTTTTTGCTGCATAACCCCATGTATGATTTCCAAAAATTTAATTAACTATCAGAAGTAAATAATAAACTCCGCCTATGTGATCTTGCTCACATTGTCAGTCCAAGACCGAATAAAAGAGGGTTGGCTACAGCCAACATAAAACTAGCCAATTCAATGATCAATCCTCACACTACAGTTTAAATGGAGTAAAGTGGGTTAGTAAGGATTCATATGGCCGACCCCCACTTGTTTGAGACTGCTTATTGTTATTGTATCAAAAGTAATAATAACTCTTAAAAAGAGAAACTAACCAGATCTCAAAATCAACGGGCTAAGGCAGTATCCAACAGAACAGATTTGAAGATGACACTCTCAAAAGTAACTCAAGAGTCAATATAGTTCCATCCAGAGGCGGACCCAAGATTCGGCGGGGATATAAATTTATCACAGCTCATAAAGATTGGTAGGGGGGCCTACGCTAATATCTTACTATCTTGAAGACATTTACAAGTATACATAGAGTTTTTGTCGAAGTTTCCGGATGCCCGTGACACCTCTACGTATAGTGTGTGTCCGCCTCTGGTTCCAGCACATTGACTTCTTCCCATGTAAATAATTAATTTGCAACAATTCATAATTTTGTTTTTCTAAGACAGAACCGATAGTTTTGATTCTAATTGCAACTCTTTAGAGTATCCAGCTGATCATAGTGCAGATTGTCCAATACTTCTTTTAATTTTTTTCACTTTGATAAAGTAATAGGTTTTCGAGGAATATCAATCAGAAAATGCTATTTTATGATGAAAACAAAAAAATCAAACCTGACAGTGGAAAGAGCCGGTGGAGTCTTGTTCCCAGATTCGAACGGTTTTATCGCCGCTGCAGGACGCGAAAACAGCTGGAACACCATTGATTCCGGTATGTGGTTTCCAAGCGACGGTCCAAACCCTATCGGTGTGGCCTTCCAGCCTCTGAATCTCCTTCAGTTCAAAATCATCGTCAACGAAATTCATAGTAAGAACGGCGGAGCTGTGGTCGCGATGCGGTTGTGCTGCAAAATTAGGTGGCGGAGTGAGAGGTGGGATAGTTATTAAAGCGTGTGTGCGCGCGTGTACAGGTACTGCTGTCAAAATGGTTAAAAGAAATTAAACTTTTTCATATTATCTATTAAAAAAAATTGTTAGATAATGAACAAGTCAAATATAAATAAAAATTATATTATTCACTTAAAAAAAACAACGGGTTTAGTCTTTTTATTTATAAAGTCTCAAATTGAGTGTTTCTCAAATTTAGGAGACTAGGAATTCTCCCATACATATTCAATAACTCATGGATAATAGGGATATATTATCCGTTAATATGAATATCTATATTATCAGTCAGTTAATCTGTTTTATTCATATTAAATATGGGTCGGGTCAGATAATTTATTTATTTTTGCATTATCAATTTTCGACCCGCCCACATCCTACCCCACTCGCCCATTTACCACCCAAAATGAGCATATAGGGATCACAAAATTATTATATGCTTAGGGCTAGGAGAGTTATCCTTTTCCATATTTGTTATTACTAGTTTTCCATATTTGTTAGGAGTAAGGTTTACTACTTGACTTGTATATGTATTCTTTTAAATCAATTGAAGAAGGAAGGCTTTTATATTCCACACTTGGCCATCGTGTGCTTGCGTATTTGGCATGGTATTAGAGTCAAGGCCGGGCCAAACCATAAGAAACTCGGAGTGGCGTACTAATGGCAGGGGACAATAGTAAAAACGTAGCAGCTACCGGCGGAAGCGGTGGTGGTGACGAAACAACCAAATGAAAGACCATATCTCTGTATGATATAATATCTAATAATCCTGGGAGTTTGATAACACGTGTGGCTCTAGGGAGAAAACGATGATGAATGGGCAAGGTCCATGAGGACAGCCTTGAGGGCGAGGAAGAAGTTCGAATTTATTAACGGAATAATCAAAAGACCACATGAGAAGTCTACAGATCTTGAAGATTGGTGGACCATCAACCAGTTGTTGGTTACTTGGATTCAGAATGCTATTGAGCTTACTTTGTGTTCATCTATTCCACACATAGAAGTTGCTGAAGATTTATGGATTAGTATTGAAGAACGTTTATAGTTCTCCATTGTTCCAAGAATATAACAGTTGAAGGCCGAACTTGTGGAGTGCAAACAAAAGGGTATGATCATAGTAAATTACTATAAAAGTTTAACAATACTTTGGGAAGAACTTGCTAATTTTGATCAAATGTTGACTTGCACATGTGATAAGTGCACATGCGATCTTGGTGCAATCTTGGAAAAGAAAACGGAAGGGGAGAAGGTGCACCTTTTCTTATGGGATTAGATAAAACATTGTATGGAACAGTGAGGTCAAACTCACCTACTCAAGATTTGTTGCCAAATTTGAACCGAGTTTACTCGAAGTTGGTAAAGACGAATGTGTGAAGATTATGGCTCAACGGAAAAATGAACATTGTGACATTATGGCCTTTGCCGTACAAGAACATCCCCCCTATAATGATCGGAATAAATTAAAGGACAAAAATATGTGCTACTGCAATCGAATTGGACATGATTCAGAAAATTGCTTCCAGCTTGTTGGGTATCCAAAATGGCGGGGAGACAAACCCAGTGGTAATAGTACACCATATGGGCACGATAAATGACAACAACAATATCAGAGGGGTGAAATGAATAGAGGCCTAGGACGTGTCGATGCATATTGCGTGATTAGGCCACGAGAGGTGGCGTCTCTGCAACTGTGATGGGGGCAGAAAAGGATGGGCCTTCGAGGTTTAGCAATGAGTAGTGGCAAACGTTGATTGCTACATTGAATAACCAACATATAAATTCTGAGAAGATCACCAGTAAGCAAAATTATTTATGTTGGATCATCGACACAGGAGTGACGAATCATATGACATGATGTTTAAAATTATTGTAAAATGTGCAAAACAATTGAGCAGTGTCTCGTTAGTTTTCTTGATGGGAGTAATGATGTAGCGACCAACGACGGTTTAAGAAAATTTTGTCCTAGAAAAGGTTCTTTATGTGCCTGACTTAACATGCAACTTGATTTATGTATCTTAATTAATCAATTACTCAGATTGTTTGGTCCTTTTCACTAAACTTTTATGTATCACACAGGACCACACCCCGAGAATGTTGATTTGAGCGAGTGAACAGAAAGATGGACTATACTATTTCTGAAACAAATAGAGGGTACGTGTTATAAAGGTTGGTGGTATTGACTTGCTGGATCTTTGCCACATGCATTTGAGTCATCCCTCTCTACAGGTATCCAAATTAATTCCTATTGTAGATTTTGGAAAAAAATTAATGATGTTTTGAATAAAAGTGGAGAGGTATGTCATTGCACTAAACAAACAAAAGATAAATTTTCTTTGTGTAATAATAGAGCTTTTAGCATTGTTGGGCTGATTCATTATGATTTGTGGGGCCTTATCAAACAACTTCGTTTTGTGGTCATCATATATTTTTGACTATTGTAGATGATAACTCACGTGTTTTGTGGATTTTTTTAATTGATTAATAAGAAAGAAGTACTACAAAGTGTGAAGAATTTCTTTACTATGATAAACAGACAATTCAGTAAACGAGTTAAAACTTCCAGGAGCAATAATGAAACAGAGTTTACATATATGAATTATTTTCTTAATGTGGGATTATCTTTCAAACTTCAGGTATAGGAATGCCCCAACAGGATGGGAGAGTGGAAAGTATATCTTGAATAGCCCGGGCCTAGCGCTTTCAAGGTAACTTGCCGATTGATTTTTGGAGGAATGTGTTTTGACAGTTTGTCACATGATTAATCGAACTCTGTCTTCAATCTTGCATGAAAAGACACCTTATAAATTATTATATGGTCGAGTGCCAGAGTATGGACATTTTCGAGTATTTGGCTCGCGATGTTATGTTCGAAGCTTAGGGGAAAATGGGTGATAAATTTTCAAGTAGAAGTTGTAGGTGTATCTTCATGGGATATACCTATGGAAAGAAGTGTTGGAAGGTGTAAGATTTAGAGAGAAAGAATATCTCATTTTACGAGATGTTGATTTCTATGAGATTGAATTCCCTTTCGCTTCATCAACATATAACACTGGCAGGGATGAAAATAAAGAAATACATGTGGAGGTACTAGGAAAGGATAAGGAGTCTAAAGCGAGGGGACACAATGAATCGATCCAAGCTCGTGCAGATGAGCTCGACGTGGATGATCATCGCAAAGCCAATATAGAAGAAATTGTTCACTCGCAATCTAAGATATTTTTTCTCATATGCTGCTACCCCACCCACGAGTTGAATTTGAACAACAGCATGTGTCGGCATGACACCTGAAACCTGACCAATGTGGGCTTACTGCTCTTAGTATAGGCAACAAGAGTCTAAGCACCTCCCCCGATCTATGAAGTAGCTGGTCAACTGGAATCAACCCCGCCTAGATTGATGTACCAAACATGCTCCGAAATTGTGCTAAAGTCTCCTAAAGTCTTGGGGTCACAACAGGCGCCTCCGGTACCTGTCCCCTAACCGAAGCTACTAGCAGTGTTTAACCAAAGAATTAGATTCTTTGACCAAAGCTATTTTAAAAAGAATTCGGGTTTCTGATAACCAAATAATAGGCTAGTAATTGTAATTAAGCACGTAAATGAAAAGCAAAAAGATGCACAAAAAGTAAGTATATTGCACTAGTAGTTCGAATATCTTTACAAGTTATATTTTACTCCCTTATATTGGGATTTTCTTAATATAACGTCTACCATTTTCAGTGATTGAGCATTAATGATTAATAATGACATTAATGTAACGTTACAATGATTAACCGTAACTGTTGCATGAAGGTTATGTAACGTCTGACTCATTAATTGAAGATCTCCGAATCTGCCCTTTATTCTGCCTGGATTCATTCTGACTGTGCCTCTTCATTATCTCAATCAGGTTGAGATTCCCGTAGCTATTTACCTTGTGGGTGTGCGATTCCGTGCCTCTTTGCTTCGTACCTCTTCATAGAGTCTCGTCCAGTTGTCACGTTTTCATTGTTCCACATAGTCCACTGAGTCATCACAATTATTACACGTGTTGTCATGACCCAGAATCCTAATCTGGGTCGTGATGGCGCCCAACGACGGAGTTAGGCAAGCCAACACAAATTACACTAAGTGTTACCCTTCCCATCTAATTAAACAAGTCAACATTTACAAATTTTAAACAGTTAAACATGATGATAGCTTGACATGGAAATAAAGCATATGCATGCCTGTACAACCGAAACCCAAAATATATATACACCACGCATGTGTGCCAGGAACTAGTGTCACGAGTGTCATGGGCAACTACTGAATATACAATGACTACAATATTTAGTGTCTCAGTCTGAATGAAATGGACAGAGAATATAACAAAAGAACTCCAGGGTGCTGCTAGGAAGTCGCCGGGAAAGCAGCTCACCGTGAAGTATGACCACGCTATCAATATCTAGCACCGGCCTGATAATCAGACGTACCAGCTTCCGGACCTGTACAGTCAAGTACAGAAAAGAAAAGAAAGTGCAGCATGAGTACATATTAAATAAATATGTACCCAGTAAGTATCCCGCCTAAACTCGAAGAAGTAGTGACGAGAGGTCGACTTGATACTCACTAAGGTCCAACAGTAATTACATATGATAGAATATAATGAAATACAGTAGGCATGTCAGGGAAATAAACAACAAGTATATATATCAAGAGCAGAAATCCAAACAATTGCTGAACTAAACAATAAAACACTTTCAAGGGTAAGACCACCGAACGAAACGATAATCATAAATTCTTAGATCCGCCGTCGCACGCTCACATAAGGTACCTTCTAAACTTGTCGTGGCGTACGACCCGATCCCATGTGTATATCACAATTATTCCTCAATGTTGCCGTGGCGTACGACCCGATCCCATATATTTCAAATATTCCTCAACACTGCCGTGGTGTACGGCCCGATCCCATATATTTCATAATTTCTTAACAATGCCGTGGCGTACAGCCCGACCCCATATATTTCATAATTACTCAACATTGCCGTGGCGTACGGCCTGATCCCATATATTTCACAATTTCTTTTCAACCCTTCTGTGGCGTACGACCCGATCCTAGTATCTTACAATACTCTAATAGTGTGTAACAGACATATCACCTTGACAAAGCTTCTCAAACTGCCTACGCAGCTCCTCTTTGCGGAACTCAGGTATAAACTTCTCCAAAAAGAGAATGGAGAACTACTGCCAAGTAAGGGGCGTTGTGCCAACCAGCCTAAGCCTCTCGTAAGCCTCCCACCAACTTAATGCAGCCCCAGAGAACTGGAAAGTAGTGAATGAGACCCCGCTGGTCTCCAGAATGCCTGTTGTCCGAAGCACCCTCTAACACTTGTCCAAGAAACCATATGCATCCTCGCCCTCAACACCACAGAACGACGGAGGCTGGAGTCTCCCAAACCTCTCCAATTTACGTTGCTCATCCTCTAGCATGACATGAACTACATAGTCTTGAGCAGCTGCAACCGGCTGGCTTGGAGGTGCCCCCGGAGTCTGAAGTCCCTGAATAACCTGCTCAGGTGTGCGAGCGGCGGGAGTCGCAGTGCAACCCCTGGCCTGAGAAGTGGATGCAGCCATAGTAGCTGAGACCACTTGAGCAAGGCTAGTACACACTGATAAGATCTTGGTTAGGGCCTCCTGAAGGACAAGAATCACAATAGGAACAGAGGGTGCCTGAGCTGGTCTCGCTGGGGCATCTGCGGCTGGGACCTAATCTGGAGCAACTAGAGGGTCTACAAGTACTGCGTTGGTTGTCGCGCGGGCTACACCCCTACCCTTACTACGACCTCGACCTCTCGCACGCCTAACTGGTGGTACTGGTAGCTGGTCACCCTATCCGGTGGTGCGGGTCCTCACTATCTATGAGAGAATGTAACAATAGAAGTTTAGTTACCAGAATCAATGGATTCACACGACAAGAATTCAAGAATGTGAGATTTTTCCTAAGGGTTTTGTAGCCTCACGAAGATAAGTACGGACGTCTCCGCACTGATCTGCAAGACTCTACTAAACATGCTCATGACTTGTGAGACCTATGTAACCTAGGCTCTAATACAACTTGTCACAACCCAACTACCAAGTCGTGATGGCGCCTATCGTGGTACTAGATAAGATGACTCACTACCCAAAAAACACAACATTTCTTTTCTAGAAATATTTACTTTCAAGCGATTTAGCGATAAAACTTTCATAAGAAATTTCAAAATAAAGAAAAATAAGGAAATAAAGGCCCGATATCGGGTGTCACTAGTTATGAGTGTCTACAATATCTGTCTAACAATACCACGACTAATACTGTTTGGAAATACACGAAAAATAACTATAGGAAGATAGGAGGGAGAAGAGTAGGGTTGTGATCGCCATGCAGCTACCTGGATAACTCCAAATGATCTGCGACGGATGAAATCAATGCTCGCTAGTACGTCCAGTAACACCTGAATCTGCACACAAGGTGTAGGGAGTAACGTGAGTACGCCAACTCAGTAAGTAACAACCATAACTAAAGGCTGAGCACCAGTGAAAATGATGGAAACATAAACAGCCCCTTGGGCAAAACATCACTCACATACAGACCCTCGGGCAAGCCTCACATTCACTCATAAACAACCCCTAAGGCATACCTCACCATCACTCATAACAACCCATTAGGCATACCTCACCATAGCTCATACATACCAGTCACTCAACACTCGACACTCACACTCGCACTCGTACTCAGTAGGTACATGCGTTCACTGAGGGTGTTCAGACTTTGAAGGGGCTCCTTCAGCCCAAGCGCTATATCAAGCCAAATCATGGCATAAATCATTCAGTCCCTCAGCCTATATCAAACATGTTGCGGCGTGTAGCCTAATCCCATAAATATCCTCACAAAATCAAGCCCTCGGCCTCACTCAGTCATAAACCTTACAAGCCACTCAGGCTTTCAGTAAAAACAGGGAACTCAGCCCAAAACAATATTTGTATGCATCAAAGCAGAGTTATAAAACTGAGTTATGTAGTAAACATGTATAATCATGACTGAGTATAGATTTTCAATCGAATATAGTGAGAGGATAGCAATAAAAGGCCCTTGAGGGTCCAAACAGTACTGGAACAAGGACCAATCATGGCATTCAACCCAAGTTATAGGAATTCTTTCAAAAACACATTGATATTATACAATTTCAAACAAAATATGCAACTCTACAGTTGCTACTGGACGGACCAAATCATGATCTCCAACGGTGCACGCCCACACTCTCGTCACCTAGCATGTGCTTCATCTCAAAAATAGTAACATGATACGAAATATGGGGTTTCATACCCTCATGACTAGATTTACAATCGTTACTTACCTTAAACCGGTCAAATCTCTAACCCGCGATGCTTTTGCCTCTCGACACGGCCTCTAAATGCTCTGAATCTATTCACAGTATATTACCATCAATATATGCTAGCGGAAAGAATTCCACAAGAAAAATTATCAAATTAGACCAAAAATCCTGAAATCGGCTCAAACTCGGCCCCGGTCCCATGCCTTGAAATCCGACAAAAATTACAAAACTTGAAAGCCTATTCACTCACGAGTCTAACCATACCAAATTTAATCCAATCTAATAAAAAAGCTCATTCAAAACCCCCAAAATCCAACTCAAGAATTCTTCCTCATTTTCCTCGATTTTCCACCCTAAATCACAACTTAAAGGATGAATTAAAGGCATAATCACGGAATTTGGCCAAAATTAGATAGAAATCACTTACCCCAAACACCCACACAAGAATCTCTCCAAAAATCGCCTTCTCCCGAGATCCCACTTCAATTTTATGATATGAACTCGAAACCCTCGTTTGAACCTTTTAAATTCTGCCCAGATATACCTTCATCGCGATTGCGAAGCAAAAACAGGCTGCCCAACATATTTACTCTATGCGAACACAAAAATCTCCACGCGTTCACGAACCTCTGCCATACAAACCTACGCGATCACAACCTTCGTCACGCGATCGTGTAGAGCAATCGCCTCCGTTCCCCATCAGCCCTAATACCTCACGCGAACGCGACATTGGCCGCGCGTTCGCGAAGCACTAACTTATGCACATACCGATCGCGACCCTATCTCTGCGATCGCGTAGAACAACTTCACCCCTGCCCCAAATAAGCCTACGCGATCGCGGACATACCCACGTGATCGTGTATAAGGAAACCAGAAAGTTCACACCAGCAGCTAATCACCCATTTGCCAAATCCAAAAATAATGTGTTAACCACCCGAAACTCACCCGAGGCTCTCGAGACCTCAACCAAACATACCAGCACATCCCATAACATCATATAAACTTAGTCGAGCCTTCGAATCACTCAAAAGAACATCAAAATACCAAATTGCCCTCGGATTCAAGCCTAAGAACTTCTAAACTTCCGAATTCGCAGACGCCGAAGCCTACCAAACCTCATCTGAATAACCTCAAATTTTGCACACATCACAAATGACATTACGGACCCACTCCTACTTCCGGAATTTCATTCCAACCCTGATATCTGATTTCCCATTGCCGACCAGAAATTTCTAATTTCGCCAATTCAAGCCTAATTCTACCACAGGCCTCCAAATTAACTAAGCTAACCGAACCATAAAAAAATCCAAGATTTCTTACTCATAAGTCAACATCCGGTTGACTTTCTCCAGCTTAAACTTCTAAATAAGAGATTGAGTGTCTCATTCCACTCCGAAATCACTCCAGATACGAACCAACCAAACCAATACAACACCATAAGGTTGAATACCACATAAAGAAGAAGAAATGGGGGGAAACGAGTCTATAACTCTCAGAACAACCGACCGGGTCATTATAGGGTTAGGGAAGAGGAAGGGGTCGAGGAGGAGTGCTTGCTACAGCTAGAGCAGCAGTTAAGGAGCCGCCTGTAAAAAAAGAGCTTCACACGTGTAATAATTGTGATGACTCAACGGACTATGTGGAACAATGAAAACGTGACAACTGGACGGGACTCTATGAAGGGGTACGAATCAAAGAAGCACGGAATCGCACACCCACAAGGTGAATAGCTACGGGAATCTCAACCTGATTGAGATAATGAAGAGGCATGGTCAGAATGAATCCAGGCAGAATAAAGGGCAGATTCGGAGATTTTCAATTAATGAGTCAAACGTTACATAACCTTCATGCAACAGTTACGGTTAATCATTGTAACAATACATTAATGCCATTATTAATCATTAATGCTCAATCATTGAAAGGGGTAGACGTTATATTAAGAAATTCCCTATATAAGGGAGTAAAATATAACTTGTAAAGATATTCGAACTACTACTGCAATATACTTACTTTTTGTGCATCTTTTTGCTTTCCATTTACGTGCTTAATTACAATTACTACCCTATTATTTGGTTATCAGAAACCTGAATTCTTCTTAAAATAGCTTTGGTCAAAGAATCTAATTCTTTGGTTAAACAAATTGGTTCTGTTACCGGGAATCTGATAATGTTTGTTTACTTTCAAACAATATCCTCTGAATTATGTCGAACGCCAATGACAATAACCAACAAAGGGATGGAACTCCATCACCTTCAAGAAACCCACCAGGTTCAAGGGAACATTCTCTAGAAAGATCCAACAACAATTACAATGGTCGATCAAACAGGAGAACAAGATCAGGTGAAGCAAATGATTGCAGAGTATGCGAACCAAGCCTTACAAGACTTTGTGAGGGGGTTACCGGCTGCATCACCTACTCCACCTCCTAAAAACACCCTAACTATGGAAAACCCTCAATCCGGGTTAAAAAACTCAGGAAGTGGGGGAACTCCCAACGAATCCCTCGAAACAAGACCATGTATGTCCAATAACCCAGAATTACAATCTTTATTACTAACCTTGTAGAAACAGGTGAAGGAACAAAACGATTGAATCGAACAAATTCCTGGAGTACCACCTGTTATCAAAGGCATTGACGTTGATAGATATTCTCAACAACCTTGGAAGCCAAGCGCAGCACCCCTGCCTATTCCCAAGAAATTCAAAATATGACGGGACAACTGACCCACACGACCATGTGACTGCTTTTACCACCGAAGTGAAGGGCAACGAATTGACAAAACAAGAAATTGAGTTAGTCTTGGTCAAGAAGTTTGGAGAAACACTTACCAAAGGAGAATTAACCTGGTATTCTCTTCTCCCTGAAAATTCTATTGATTCTTTTGCTGAGCTTGCAGATTCTTTTATAAAAGCGCATTCCGGTGCGTAAAAAGTCAAAAAAATAATGGAGGGCATATTTAAAATAAAATAAGGAGACACGGAGTTGCTTCATGAATTTGTAGACAGGTTTCAATGAGAAAGAATGATGCTACCAAGGGTACCTGAAAATTGGGAAGCAATGGCATTTACGAGCAATTTAAATGACAAAAGCTCAGAAGCCACGAGAAGACTCAAGGAAATCCTGAGAGAATTCCCATCTACGACATAGAACGATGTCTATAACAGGTATAGTACCAAGTTACGTATAGAAGAGGACACCATTGCCCAATCGAGGGCTGAAGTTCGAACTAGTTCTAGACGCTCTGAACCAAAGAGGATAACAGGTAAGAACAGGTACGACCCTTATATGGGACCTTCGGGACGAGAAGCTCGTCCCAGGTTCAAAAATGCTCGGTCAGAATATAGACCGTCAAGTAGAGATACGGGCTCATCCTCATCAAGATCCAGAAAAGATCGGGATGAACGAAACAGAGGTAACACAAGAATTGGAGACCACAACTTCAATGTAAGTACTTCTGAACTAATTACAGTACTGAGCAATATGGGCGATAAGGTTCGATGGCCCAAAGAAATGAGGTCGAACCCAAATAAAAGGAATCCAGACTTCTGGTGTGAATTCCATAACGACCATGGATGCAGAATGTCGGATTGCAGATTTTTATAGGGTGAGGTAGAACAGTTATTAAAACAGAAGTGTTTAGTGAAAAAGGTAAGCACGCATATATGAAAAACAGGCAGGAGCCTCCAAAACCACCATCTCCAAAACGAACAGTCAACGTGATACACGAAGGTGAGGAAGTAAACGGAGTAATTTGCAATAGAACCATGAAGTTCACAATTACACATGTGAAACGGATTCATGAAGACTTGGAAGCAGACAATATATCGTTCAACGATGCAGATATCAATGAATTAATGCTTCCACACAACGACGCACTGGTAATATCCTCACTTATACATGACACTAACGTAAAAAGAGTGTTGATTGATCCAGGTAGCTCAATTAACATTATCCTATCAAGAGTTGTGGAAGAAATATTAATGAAGGATCAAGTAATCCCAAAAGCACGAGCCTTATCTGGTTTTGACAACTCTACCGTCATAACAAAAGGGGAAGTTGAACTTAGCACTTATGCAAAGGGAGTAATAAAAAATACTCGGTTCCAAGTCATTGACACTGACATGGCCTACAACGTAATCATGGGAAGACCATGGATACATGACATGAAGGAAGTACCATCTACCTTACATCAGGTAATTAAATTCCCTTATGAATGGGGAATTCAACAGATTCGAGGCAATCGGCAAACCTCAAGGAATATAAATTCTGTGGTACACTATAACAAAAAAGAAGAAGCGGAAAAATCAGAAGGTATGGAAAATACTGTTGTTCAAATAGATACGGAAGAAACTGTTGCTCAAACAGGTACGGAAGAAATTATTTCCCAAACAGGTATGGAAGAAATTATTATTCAAACAGGAACAGGAAAAAATAGTCACGAGAAGGTGAATCAAGTCACCGCGGAAGATGTGTCAAATCACAAAGACGTGGATTCCAGGCCTGATGTCATTCAAGGAACCATAAGAAGACGAACACATCCAAATAACCATGGAAGAGCTCGAAGCTATTCCACTGTTCAAACAAAAGCCTGAGCAGAAAGTTCACATGGGCACGAGGCTAAGCCCCAACAGAAGAGGTAAGTTAATTGATTATTTAAAAACTAACGCGGATTGCTTTGCATGGTCCCATTCAGACATAACAGGTATCCCACCAGAAGTGATGACTCATAAACTAAATGAAGATCCATCATTTGTACCTATCAAGCAAAAGAAAAGAAATCAGGGACCATTCAAAAACCAAGTGATTGACGAAGAGGGGGACTTATTGCTATAAAGCCATGCCTTTTGGCCTGAAAAATGCTGGAGCCACGTATCAAAGGCTAGTGACTAAGATGTTCCAGGAACACTTGGGAAAACGATGGAGGTTATCATCGATGACATGCTGGTAAAATCAACACAAGCGGAAGATCATTTCCAGCATCTTTCAATTACCTTCGAAATTTTACGCATGTATAACATGAAACTAAATCCAGAAAAATGAGCCTTTGGCGTAGAATCAGGTAAGTTTTTGGGTTTCCTTGTGTCAAATAGAGGAATAGAAGTAAATCCTACTCAAATTAAAGTTATCGAAGAAATACCCAATATACTTACGAGTGAAAAAGAAGTTCAAAGACTAACCGACAGAATTGCAGCCTTGGAAAGATTTATTTCCAGATCCTCGGAGAAGGGTTTTAAATTCTTTTCAGTTCTCAAAAAGCAGAATCGGTTCGAATGGACTGAGGAATGTCAACAGGCTCTCAAATATTTGAAGGCCTATATATCAAAACCCCAATTGCTATCAAAGCCAAAAGAGGGGGAAAGGTTATATGTCTATCTTGCCATTGCAAAAATTGTCGTAAGTGCAGTACTGGCAAGGGAAGGCAAAGGTAAACACTCCAATTTATTACGTGACCAAGTCTTTATTAGATGTGGAAACTAGATACCCACATCTAGAAAAACGTGCCTTAGCTCTGATTATGGCAGCTAGAAAGTTAAGACCATATTTCCAATGTCATCCAATACTGTTGTAACCTCATACCCTTTGAGAAATATACTGCATAAGAAAGAATTATTGGGAAGATTAGCTAAATGGGCTATAGAATTAAGCGAGCATGATATAATATACCAGCCTAGGACTGTAATAAAGTCTCAAGTTCTAGTTGATTTCGTCGCTGATTTTAATAATATCATAATCCCTGAAGGGGAAAAGGAGTTACAACTCTTTAACGGGACTAATCCAGGTATATGGACCCTATTTACTGACGGATAATCTAATATAAAAGGAGTCGGCTTAGGCATAGTCTTAATATCACCTACGGGTGAAACGATACAACAAGCTATTAAATGTTATCCTATAACTAACAATGAAGCGGAGTATGAAGCTGTCATTGCAGGACTTGAACTGGCACGAGAACTCTCAACCGAGCAGATCGTGATCAAAAGCGACTCTCAACTGGTAGTAAACCAGATGCATGGAACTTATATTGCTAGAGAGACTCGGATGCAACATTATCTGGAAAAGGCACGAGATCTAGTAAGACAATTCAAATCGTGGAAGGTTATGCAAGTACCTAGAGAGGAAAATGCAGAAGCAGATGCATTAGCTAACCTCGCAGCAGTTACACAAGTGACAAATAAAGACAATGCAATTGTCGTTCACTTGTTTCATTCAGCAATCGACCAGGACAAAAATGAGGTAACATTTAACAATTTAACCTAGGATTGGAGAAACGAAATCTTAATTTTTTTGCAGAATGGTACCGTACCTGAAGATAAAAAAGCAGCTCAATTACTTCGCCGAAAAGCTGCACGATACTGCCTCATTCGCAATTCTTTATACCGTAAAATGTTCGGAGGTCCCTTAGCAAAATGCCTTGGACCCAATCAAATGGAATTCATGATAAGGGAAATCCACGAAGGACACTGTGGAAATCATGCAGGAGCAAGATACTTAGTCAAAACCCTAATCAGAGCAGGGTACTACTGACCCAAAATGGAAGAAGAGGCTGAGAGTTTCGTAGATAAATGCGACAAATGCCAACGATTTGCTGACAACATGCATAGATCAGCAGAGCTACTGCACCTAGTGATATTGCCATAGCCGTTCATGAAATGGGATATGGACATGTGGGACCCCTTCCCGCAACTAAAGGAAAGGTATGGTTCTTACTTGTGTTAACTGATTATTTCACGAAATGGGTGGAAGCGGAATCTTTTAAACAGGTGCGAGAGAAAGAAGTGAAAAGATTCATATGGCGAAACATAATATGCTGCTTTGGAATACCGAAGGAGATCGTATATGATAATGGCCCGCAATTCATAGGCTCACAAATCATAGAATTCTTCGAAAGCTGGAAAATCAAACGAATCACCATATCACCCTGTGGCTAATGGGCAAGCCGAATCAAAAAACAAAGTCATCATTAATAACCTGAAGAAACGGTTGGAGAAAGCCAAGGGAAATTGGCCTGATAAGCTACCGGCAGTATTATGGGCTTTCAGAACAACTCAAAAAACAACCACGGGAAAAACTCCTTTCACGCTTGTTTACAGTGCAGAAGTTTTGATATCGATGGAGATTGGCTAACCAAGCACAAGGTTTACAACAGCCACGGAGGAAGCAAACAACGACGAGTTAAGAACCAATCTGATCTTGCTCGAGCAAAGAAGAGAAGTTGCACTAATACGAATGGCAGCTCAAAAACAAATCATAGAGCGATTGTACAACAGAAAAGCTCATCTAAGATATTTCAAAATTGGGGACTTCGTTATTAAGAAAGTCTTTCAATCAATGAAGGAAGCTGGTGCAGGAAAGCTAAATCCAAATTGGGAAGAGCCCTACAAAGTCCATGGCATTGCTGGGAAAGGTGTTTATGAGCTGGAGGCTATGGACAACAGGATCTTACCAACCAGTTGGAATGTCGTTCATTTAAAGAAGTATTACTTCTGAGTAAAAGGAATACCCCCGGTCAGGTAACATTACGTTCGATTTTACATTTGTACAGTTAAAATTTTACTAACCGTTTTAGATTATAGGCAAAAAGCTAACCCATCACCAGATGATGATATTAGACCTGCAAAGACACGAGGAAGTAACTGAATTTCCGATATAGGGTTACAACCTTCTGATGGACGTTTTAAAGGGTTAAGCAGTCATCATCTAAAAACTATATACCTTCGAGTCCCTTATGTGTTTTCTTTTCAGGAAAATGACCACAAGGAAAGAATAGGCAAGTGCTCGAGATTTCATTCTTCAAAACTCAAACACTTAGGGGACTATACAGTATGGAAGGCAAAGACGAAGCAAAGAAGACTATCAAAAAGTCAAAGCTCGAGCCTGAGGATCCATCTACCCAACATGTCAAGTGATACGAGCAACATCAAAAGAGCCAAAGACTCAAAACACAAAGCCTGATTCAAAAAACCTTAGAGAACATGTTCGTAAATGTAAACGAATGCTCAGGTTAAAGGCAGAATATTATTTACAGGTAGGAATGCACATCTTTGTACTTATGCAAAAAACTGTTGTAACATAAAACAATTACGGGTAAAATATCATTATCCTTGTACATGTTCAAAACTGTTATAAATGAAAACAGTTACGGGTAAAAGATCATTATCCTTGTACATATTCAAAATTGTTATAAATGAAAGCAGTTACAGATGAAAAAGCATCACCCTCGTATACATTTGTAAACTGTTATCAATAAAAACAACTATGGGTAAAAATTCATACCCCTTATATTCAAAACTGTTGCAAACAAAAACAGTTATCCCCTTGTACTAAATCGAAAAAATTGTTACAAAAGAAAAACTGTTATGAGTGCAAGATTATACCAAATATGTTAAAAAGAAAACAGTTGCAAAAGGAGTTATAGACGATACTCAAACACATGTGAAATGTTATGAAAGTCCAATACAAAAACTTTATTTAAAACATCGTTAAAGGAAAACATGTGAAACATTCCTATCTCACTTTTGTATATTTACACCATTATGAAGTTGAGACGTCTTCTTCATTAAGTGTTGATCAAAAAGGACCCTCTTTCATAAACCGTGCCTATTACGAAAAGGTACGAGTAATCTGAGCATTTTATAAATGCAAAACTCAGAGGTAAAACTAAAACCTCAAAAATAAAGCATGCAAAAGACTTAAAGAGTGAAACAAAAATTCAGAAGAAACTAAAGTCATACTTGCATTGATATATTAACGGCAACATAAACTAAGTATTAAACATAGTCTAAGCCGTATTAAATTTTTACATTAAGTGCCCCTAAGTTGTCAGTTGGGGACTTAAAGGATCCAAACTTACCCTCGATGGGACTGGGGGTAACCACCAATTGATACAAAGAAAAAAGAAAAAAAAGAGAACCAAGATCTTAAACTTCTTCAGATAGGAGGTTGTCTTCACTAGCAGGAGGATCGGCTTGGGATGAAGAGACACGAGCAGCTGGGACCTCAACCTATGGGGAGGAAAGATTTTGACTTTGCTGAGACTTCTCAATGGTCTCTTTAGTTTTAGCAATTATGGCTTCCAAGTCAAAATCCTCTTGGACCATTTCCGTCAATGTGTCCAGACGAGAATTCATATAAGCCCAACTAACATCGATGGTTGCCTTGTCTTCAAAAGCTTCGTAATATTTCTCCCACGGTTCAACTTCAGCTCTTAGTTCATCCCTTTCAGCCACAACAGCATCATGAGAGGCCTGTAAAGGAGCGAGAGACCTTTCCAGAAATTGAACCTTCTCCAAAGAGTTGCGGAGGTCCTCATGGGTTTCAGTGAGCGATTGAACAAGTTCACCAGAATACTCCTCCTTCTGGTCCCATAAGGCCTTCAGGCTCCTGATATCTTCAGAGGCATGGGACAGTTGCTCCGCGAATGAGGACTTCAAGACGTTCTTGTCCTTGCCTGCCTGGTTCGAAGATGCCTTCTCAACGGCCAACTCTGCTATCATAACCCTCACTTGCTTCTCCAAGGTACACTTCTCTTATTCCACTACCTCCATGTTGAGATGTAAGCTTTCATACTACTCTTTCCAATTATCTGCCTCAACACACAATTTCCTTCCTGCCTGCTCCGTTTGAGAAACCCTTTTCATTAGCTCATGCCTACAAGATTGATCTACAAAAGCAGATAAATTTGATACGACAATAATGTTTATAAGAATGAACGAAGGAAAGTACATTTTACCTTTAAAGAGGAATGCACGACCTCATTTACCCATGTAAGGGAACTGTAGTTGTCCATCTTAGCTCTCTCAGTTGGTCCTATTAATGGCTTCAGCCAAACATCAACATGACCTGACTTTTTAAAGAGGCTGCCCACTACTGGAACTTCTATCATCACTCTATCGGTTGACTCTGTCTTTTTAACATCCTTGATCTTGATTTGTTTCCAGGAGCAGAGATGGAATGAAATAAGCAATCAAGTCCGTATTCTGTTCGGCTTACGGCTTCATTCCCAGAGTAAGGAGAAAGAAGACACAGCGCCGGGGAATAGCTCCGAGAGGGACTTCTCTCTGTGACCTCCCACCGTTCACGACATCCCTTGCTTCTTGCGGCCTCATCTCCCCCTACTGGAAACCCTACTTCTATAGCAGAAGGCACGGAAGCAGGGAAAGATGAAGGATCCACAGGCATAAAAGTCTGAGGGGCAGAAAAAGCCACGGGAGCAGAAGTAATAACAGAAGAGGGAATATCCAAAGGAGAAGAGATTAAAGCAAGAGTAACTGAGGGAAGTCGTTTAAGGGCAGGAGGAGAGAAAACAACAAGGGGAGCTTCACCAGCAACAGAACCAAAACCTTCACGGAATAGGAGATTAACTGATTCACGTACGGGAGAGGGAGTTTCATCCTCAGGGGCAGATAGTTCAGCTTCAGGCATGGGAGGATCGATGACAGGTGCAGACTCGTCGTCAGAGACCACCTTCCTCCTGCGAGACCTATGGACTAGAGAACTCTCTTCTTCCTCCTCCTCTTCTAAGGTCCTTGACCCACTTGCTTTTCTCTTTGAAGAAGATCCTGAAATGATCTCCTGGGCCTTTGTCAGGGACAACTTTGGAGCAGACACAGATGCAGCAGAAACTCCACGAGCAGGAAACCCTGTCAAAAGAAAAGGGTCAAATAAAGCTCAAAAGAGGGAAGAAGTAAAAATAAAAACTTCACTTACCGTGTGTCTTAACTCTCCAACCAAACCTCCCGGAGAGGTATTTCCATGAACGTTCTTCCAATGGAGCGATTAACAAAAGTTATTCTACCCAATCTCGAAAACCGGAGACATTCTCGACGGTTCCCATGATTGCTGCAAAGAAAAGAAACAGTTACAGTACTGATAAAGTATCTAAAGCAAAAGGAAAGGAATGTGAGCAAAACTGTACTCACGTGTAAGATTCCACTTCTCAAGTAAGGGAAGATTTTCTTCACCTGCTAAATCAGCAGTAGGGACAACAACATACTGGAGGTACCACCCTCGATCTTTATCGTCATCAGGAGTCACTAATACCCACTTACTCCTGGCCGCGGGAGTGAAAACCCCCTAGCGGAACAACATTGGAGAATAGAGGTGGATGAGATGATGAAAGGTAAAGGGGACCGAAGCTAAGTTAGCCAAATATCTAAGACATGCAACAACTCGCCATACGAGAGGACCGACTTATCCCAGATAAATTTTAAAGAATCGACAAAACTCGAAGATAGTTGGGTCGATGAGAGGCTTGAATCCTAATGTAAAGGGATAAGTATAAACGAAAGAATACCCAGTCTTGTAAGAGGTTATTCTTTGATTACCATTGGGAACGGCAATAAGAAAATCAGGCTTCCAGTAACAGACCTGCACACAAGAGGTATCAAACCCTCAGTTATTTGGGTAGGATACTTGTCAGCACTGTCAAGAGATGACATTGAAGAAAGCTGATCTTTAAGGGCCTGACTATCCCTAGCAAAAGAAAAATCCGCAGGTAATATTTCATCGACCCTCGGCTCTCGCAGAGGTTCATTAAGTTCTCTACCTTTTGAAGAAGATCTAGAAGCCCTAGCCCTTGGAGAAGATAAAAAAATGGCATACCAGGAAGAAGACGGGGGAGTAACATGAGAAGACGAAGAACCCCTGGATCACTGTCTTTTTCCTTATTTTCAAGACAATGTTGTATTTTCATTCCAGACTTGTATTTAGTATTCC
>ML253507.1:700-13332 GCA_005239495.1 Nicotiana undulata
GGCCTATATTGTGTGTGATTTATGCCATGTTGTGGCTTATTATAGCGCTTGGGCTGTAGGAGCCCCTCCGGAGTCTGTAACACACCCCCAGTGAGCGCCAGTACCGATTGAGTGATGCCCGCAGGGCTTATGATGAGTGATGGTGAGGATGCCTGATGGGAAGAGTGATTGTGAGGTTGCCTTATTGGTAGAGTGATATTGAGGTTGCCTGATGGGCTAATACCGAAAGAAAATGTTACAAGAAATGATTATGCCCCGAGAGGCAGTTTATGAAGATTTTTAATGAGTTTTCAAACTATGATTTACTTTGTTTTCAAACTGGTTTTACTGAGAATTTTATTGAGATATACTGATATTGCACTTGTTTTCAAGGGATTTCTGGAAACTGATTTCGAACTTATTATTTGATGAATACTACATGGTGACTTGGTGTTTTACTGGTTTGTGGAATTGTGTACCTGTTTTGTGTGTTTATATTACTCAGACTGCGATTTATTTTCATTACTACTGAGTTGGCGTACTCATAAAGACTCCTTGTGCCTCTGTGCACAGATCTAGCTTGCAGCAGTAGCTAACGCAGGTTCGATAGCGGCATTTCATGGGATTTCGAGGTAGCTGTCCATCGTTCACAGTTTCTCCACTTCCCTTCCCTATTTAGCTTTAGCATTTGATTCAGAGACATATTATAGTTTTAGCAGAGTTAGATTTAATTATTCTTAGATGCTCATGACTATTGACTACAGTTCTTGGGAGGTTTGTTAGACTATTATTGGGACGTTAAGACTTAATTATATTAATTGACGCTATGGTTGCATGTTTATTATTAAATTGTGCACTATGATAATTGAACAAATACGTAGTAAAGTGATGGTTGGCTAGCCTAGTTCCACGATAGGCGCCATCACGGCATGTTAGGATTTGGGGTCATGACACATATTTTGTTGAAACTATATAATGATTATGTGTTTTAGAAAGAATTTCTATAACTTCGGCTGAAAGCCATGTTCGGGTCTTGTGCCCGTACTGTTTGGACCCTTAGGGGCCTTTTCTTACTATCATCTCACTATTTTCGATTAGAAATCTAAACTCAATCATGATTATACATGTTTATTGCATAAATCAGTTTTATTACTCTATTTTGATGCATATGAAAATTCTTTTGGGTTGAGTTCCCTGTTTTTACTGAAATGCTCGAGTGGATTGAGAGGTTTATGACTGAGTGAGGCTGAGGTCCTGATTTTGTGAGGATATTTATGGGATCGGACTGCACACCGCAACATGTTTGATATAGGCCGAGGGCCTGAGTGATTTATGCCATGATTTAGCTTAATATAGTGCTTGGGCTGAAGGAGCCTCTCTGGATTCTTTACACACCCCCGGTGAGCGCAGGTACCTACTGTGTGCGAGTGCCGAGTGCCGACTACTAAGTGATTGAGAGGTATGAGTGATGGTGAGGTATGCCCGGGGGGCTATTTACGAGTGACTGTGAGGCTTGCCCGAAGGGCTGTTTATGTTTTCATCATTTTCACTCTATTTTGCATTAAGCCTCTGTTGAAACTGTTAAAAATATCTTTAAATAATTTTTCACCTAGATTGGATTTTTAAACGAGATGATTTGACTCAAATACTGATTTGAAAGCATGATGTATTTTACTGAGATTTCATGATGTGGACTTTATGTATTTTAGTGCTCGTCACTACTGCTCAGCCTTTACTTATGGCTGTTTTCCAGATTGTATTAGTCTTAGTACTATCAGGCAGATTTTGTAGATGCTCATGACAAGTGACACCCGATGTCGGGCCTTTATTTCCGTATTTTCTTTGATTTGAATTTCTTATTAAAGATTTATTGTTAAATAACTCGAAAGTTATTTTTGAAAATGAAATATTGCGTTGTTTTGGTAGTGAGTCGGCTAGCCTAGTACCGCGATAGGAGCCATCACGACTTGGTAATTTGGGTCGTGACATCAAGAGAATATCTTATTGACAATTTATGGTAATTCTAACCATTAGGAATTATCCAATGAATCAGTTTAATGATCATATCTCTATATGCATCATCTATCTATGTGATTTAGTTAATGAGATCAAATAATATTTATCCAATAAAGACGATAATATAAATATTGATCTAACCGGATTACTAATGTCCAAAATAATCCTATCATCAAGAACAAATTTAGATTAAATTATAAGAAATTTTACTTTCATTATCATGATCTCCATCACGATGACAAGTCTCAAAATTTAATCAAGGACTTTATCAAGTTAATCAAACAATTAATAATAACTATGATAACAGAATATCAAATGCCATATATTTTTATATCAAATAACGTTCACAAAAATATGTTCTAATTATCAAATATGAGATTGGATCTTGGGCATATCTACTATATCCCTAACACTTACACAATAGCTTCCTTTCTTCTGTGAATAGAAGAGATTTCAATTCATTATGAACATAAATTTGAAGTTCAATAATATATCAGTTTCTCTCTATACTTGTCTTTACTTTAGGGTCTTTATTTTATAACGATTTAAAAAACAAACTGGTGAACGGAAGTACATTGCAATAACAAAGTTACTTTAGAATGGTGGGAAATGGAAATAAACTGTAATTAGTAAAAGAGATTTTTACTACTATGTTTGTTGAGTATAGACAAATTAAATTTGAAGATATGTTCAGGAAGACAATCTAATTTTTCATAAAGGATCAATTGTAACTTTCGATTTTTTTCGGAAAAAATTATTGCAAAAAGTGGGTAAGTTCCTTGAAATCATTATACTTAATATTCTCGGTGAAGAATAATGCATCGTCTAAGCTCGCCTGTTTGCATTGAAAAGCCTAAATTTTGATGAGAATATGTGATGACCCAAAGGGTCATCCTAAGTAAATCTAGCTAAATTTATGTTTCGAGTCCCTGAAAGCCTCTGTTAATCTCATCTCGATATGCATGCGCAGCCCGGACATGTTGCCGGGAAGCTATTATGTGAAAACTTGAAGAAAATGGAATTTTATAATGATTAATGGAATAGAGTTGACTTTGATCAACATTTTTGGTAAACGGACCCGGACCCATGATTTGACGGTCCTGGAGCGTCCGTAGGAAAATATGGGACTCGGGCGTATGTATGGAATCGAATTTCGAGGTCCCAAGCCCGAGAAATGAATTTGTAAAGAAAATTATTTTCTGAAAATAATAAAGGTTTTTGAAAATGATAATTGATGTGAAAACCGTGTTACCATGCCCGTATTATGGTTCCGGAGCCCGAAACAGGTTTAATATATGTTATGTGACTTATCTCTGAAATTTGGTGTAAAACGGACTTGAAATGACATGATTCGGATCAAAATTGGAATAATTAAGCCTTATGAAATTTTAAGAAAATTCTATGAGTTTTGGGGTTTAATCCATTGATTTTGGTGATTTAAAAGCTTGAATAAGTCTGTAAGATAATTTGAGAGTCGTGTGTGTTTTTGGTTTTGAGTCCCGAGGGCTCGGGTGAGTTTCGGGTAGCTAACGGGGTGGAAAAGGACCTAGAATTTCTGGTATAGAAGTCCATGTCTGGTGTCTGGTGTTGTTCAGTGCGATCGCAGGTCTAGCTCTGTGATCGCATAGAGTTGAGTGAGAGGAGGGGGTCTTATGTCCTCTGCGATCGCATGGGTGGGTCCGCGATCGCAGTGTAGGGAGCCCAGATGTTCTGCGATCGCATTCCTTCTTCGCGATCACGTAGTGTACCAGGGGAACTGGGTGGGGGCTAGGTGGTTCTTCCCTGCGGTCGTGCCTTTTTCCTCCGCGATCGCAGAGGTATGTGGAGTTGACCTTCTGCGATCGCAGCCTTCCGTCTGCGGTCGCATAGTAGGGATTCCTATAGCTCTGCGATCGCAGCTCTTCTTCCGCGATCGCAAAGAACGAAATCGCCCAGTTATTTCCTTAAGTCAAAACAGAATGTTATTTCGGGATTTCCACTTCTTCATCAATTCCTTCTTCTCCAGGACCCCATTGACGACCCCCCAAGCTATTCTACCTCCATAACCTTTTGGGTAAGTGTCTCTAACACCAATTTCTTTTACTTCTCTTCCCTAATCACTAGAATCTAGGCCTAAATTCCTAAAATCAAAGTAGAAATTAGGGGTTTTGGGTAGAGTTAGGTTTTTGGGAATTTTGGGTAATTCAACCTCAATTTGAGGTTGGATTTCAAAACAAATTATATATTCTAACTAGTGGGGGTATGGGTGATCGAGTTTTGGTCTGAGCCTCGTGTTTGGACCAAGCGGGCCCGGGGTCGAATTTTGGTATTTTTGGAAAAATGCTAGGAATTGTATATTAGGCTATGGGATTGTGTTAATGAGTCATTATTGATATTGAGTTAATTATGCCTAAATATTATCGTTTCGGAGTCGGATTATAAAAGAAAGGTGGTATTAGAAGCTTGATTGCTATTTTTGGACCCGAGTTAAGTGTCTTGCCTAACTTTGGTGAGGGAATAGGTATTGTGTGTTGTGTGTTAAGTGTTTATCATGTTCATTACATATGTGAGGTGAAGAGTACCTATGCATTGAGTGTCAAGCATGCCCGTGAGTCCATTTTTGATGAAAATCTTATCATTACTTCCATGTTCGTCATAATATGAATTTGTCTTTACTTGGAAGTTGAATATTGTGAAATCTCTGGGTGGTGAACTCATGATGTATTGGTTCGATTGAGAACCCAATTGTAAAGGATATATTGAGATGATTGGCTATAGCTGAGACCCTTGTCGGGCAATTGTTATGATATTGACTGACACTTTCCCCTTGCCGGGTGATTTTGAGTTGTATTTCCACTATGCTGCATTCCGTGCCATGATTTACATTGATTACATCATAATTTGCATAGTGAGAAAGAGAGTAAAAGCACGAAGGGTGATGCCGTGCCATGATTTACATTTATTACATCATAATTTGCATGGTGAGAAGAGAGTAAAAGCACGAAGGGTGATGTCGTGCCATGATTTACATTTATTACATCATAATTTGCATGGTGAGAAGAGAGTAAAAGCACGAAGGGTGATGTCGTGCCATGATTTACATTGATTACATTGACATACATAATACATCGCATTGTGGGGAAGAGAGTAAAAGCACGAAGGGTGATGCCGTGCAATTATTTACATTTCTGGCATTTACACTGGTTTCCTTATCATTCATTTGTTAAATTGCCTTTTCTTGTCTGCTCTTCATGCTCATTTAACTGCTCTATCTCATCTGTTCCCCTTTAACTGCTCCTGTATCCCCATACTTGCATGTCTATCTCTTGCCTGGTTTTTCCATGCTTTGGGTTGTAGAATAGGACAGGTTAACGGTGTTGCTAAGTCTAGCCTCGTCACTACTTCGGCCGAGGTTAGGCTCGGCACTTACTCAGTACATGGGGCCGGTTGTACTGATACTACACTTCACTTCTTAATGTTGTGCAGATCCCCCACCCGGACCCCGTGGACAGCGTAGAGGGAGTCACCTTTAGTCCACCCATAGCTTCAAGGTATACCCGCTGGCGTTCGTGGGCCTTGGTGTCTCTTCTACTTTTTGGATCTCTTATTGTCTTACATTTTTTCGCTAGTTTCAAAGACAATGATGTATTCCCCTTTCAGACTTGTATTTAGCACTCTATAGAGAGTTCGTGAGTTGTGACATCCCGGTTTTTGGGGCTTATGTGACGTTCTGTATTTACTATTTCACTTAGCATTTTTGAATTATTATTCCATTTCCGCTGTTAAAAGTTGTAAAGTGTTTTGTTATTCCGGTTAAGATGGTATCTCAATGTTAGATTAACTGTACACGTTGGCTTGTCTAGCGGGTTCAATATTAGACGCAGTCACGGCCTGAAGGGTGGGATTTCGGGTCGTGACAAGTTGGTATCAGAGTTCTAGGTTGCTTAGGTCTCACAACTCGCGGATAAACTTGGTAGAGTCTAAGGGATCAGTACGGAGACGTCTGTACTTTTCCCCTAGAGGCTGCAAAGTTAGGAATAATTTTACATATTTCATTCTCTGTCGTGCCAATTGAATTCTAAATACTAATATAGTCTCTAATTACTCTCTTGCATATGGCGAGAATGCATGCTTCCTCACCGACCGATCAGCAGCCTGACCTTCCTATTGCAGCTCCTACGAGGGACGAGGCCGAGGCCGTGCTAGAGGCCGAGGCAGAGCTAGAGCAGCGGCCCCAGTTGAGGACCCACATGTAGATTTTGCCGGTGAGGTTCCTGCTCAGACAGTCCTAGTTGGACCAGCTCAGGTCCCAGAGGGGTTCATTGCTACCCTAGTGCTTCAGGACGCTCTAGTCCGCTTAGTGGGACTCATGGAGAGTGTGGCTCAAGCCGGTCTTCTTCCTACTGCACCAGCTGGATCTCAGGCTGGGGGAGGGACCAGACTCCTGTTATTCATACCCTAGAGCAGGTTGCCCCTCAGTTTCAGACTCCAGCACCTCAGACAGCTGGAGTGGTTCAGCCGGGTATTGTGGCACCGGCAGCCGAGGGTGCAGCTATGTCGGCAGATGCTCTATGGAGACTAGATCGGTTCACCAAGTTATTCACCGCTACTTTTACTGGTGCACCGTCAGAGGATCCACAGGATTATGTTGACACCTGTCATGAGGTTCTTTGGAATATGGGAATAGTGGAGTCCAATAAAGTTGACTTTGCTACTTTTCGGTTATCTGGCACAATCAAGACTTGGTGGAGAGACTATTGCTTAGCCAGACCAGCTGGGTCAGCACCCTTGACTTGGGATCAGTTCACAGAGGTATTCTAGGGGAAGTTCCTTCCCATTACTCAGAGGGAGGATCTTCGGAGGCAGTTCGAGCGTCTCTAGCAGGGTTCTATGACAGTCACCCAGTATGAGACTAGATTCATTACCTTAGCCAGGCATGCCTTTATGATACTCCCAACTGATCGGGAGAGGGTTCGGAGGTTTATTGAGGGATTGGCCCAGCCTATCAGACTTCAGATGGCTAGAGAGTCAGGCACAGACATTTCCTTTTAGGTTGCGGCCGATGTGGCCAGGAGGATTGAGATGATTCTATCCCAGGGTGGAGGTCAGGGGTTGAGAAGAGGCCCCGTCATTTTGGTAGATTCAGTAGAGCCTCAACTGGAGGTAGGGATTCTATCGGCAGAGGTTATCCTCCCCGACCCTTTCAGTCAGCACTCCAGGTTTCTCATCGTGCACCGTCAGCTCCAGTTAGTGCACCACCAGCAACCATCAGTGCGCAACCACTTTAGAATTTATCAGGGTGGTTATCAGGGTCGTCAGGGACAGTTCCAGAGTCCCCAGTCATATCAATAGAGGCCATGTTATTCCTGTGGTATTCCGAGGCACATTGCCAGGTATTGTCTCCGAGCTTCTAGTGGTCCCCCGTATCAGGGCTCTCGTGCCATGGTTCCAGTATCAGGTGCACCCCCGCCCTCTCAGCCAGCTAGGGGTGGTCGTGGTGCCAGAGGAGGAGGACATGTTCATAGAGGTGGAGCTCAGGCCACGAGAGGTAGAGGTCAGGTTGCAGTAGGTAGGCCCAGGGATGTCCAGATTGGAGGGGCTCCGCCCCGTTGTTATGCTATTCCTGCCAGACCCGAGGCTGAGGCCTCCGATGCAGTTATCATAGGTACGGTCTCAGTTTGAAACCGAGATGCTTTGGTGTTATTTGATCCGGGTTCTACTTTCTCCTATGTGTCCTCATATTTTGCCCCTTATTTGAGCATGCATCATGATTCTTTGAGTACGTCTGTGTATGTGTCTACCCCGGTGGGTGATTCTATTGTGGTGGATCGAGTCTACCGTTCTTGCTTAGTTGTTATTGGGAGTTTGGAGACTCGGGTAGATTTATTGCTTCTTGATATGGTAGACTTTGATGTGATATTGGGTATGGTCTGGTTATATCCCTATCATGTTATTTTGGACTGTCATGCCAAGACAGTGAACTTAGCCTTGCCTGGAGTACCTCGTTTAGAGTGGAGAGGGACTCCTAGTCATTCTGCTAGTAGGGTTATTTCTTATATGAAGGCTCGACACATGGTCGTGAAAGGTTGTTTGGCCTATTTGGCCTATGTTTGTGATTCTAGTGCTGAGGTTCCTTTTATAGAGTCCGTGCCCGTGGTTCGTGAGTTTCCAGAGGTATTCCCTGCTGACCTGCCGGGTATGCCACCCGACAGGAATATCGACTTCTGTATTGAATTAGCTGAGGGCACTCAGCCCACTTCTACTCCCTTGTATCGTATGGCTCCGCTAGATTTGAAGGAATTAAAGGAACAATTACAGGAATTATTGGATAAAGGCTTCATCAGGCCTAGTGTTTCTCCTTGGGGTACTCCCGTGTTGTTCGTGAAGAAGAAAGATGGCTCTACGAGGATGCGCATTGACTACCGGCAGTTGAATAAGGTTACTATCAAGAACAAGTATACTTTGCCGAGGATTGATGACTTATTTGATCAGCTTCAATGTGCTTCAGTGTTCTCTAAGATAGACTTGAGATCTGGTTACCATCAGCTGAGGATCAGGGCGTCTGATGTGCCTAAGATGGCGTTTCGCACTCGTTATAGGCATTATGAGTTTTTGGTTATGTCGTTTGGGTTGACTAATGCCCCCGCTGCTTTTATGGAGTTGATGAATCGGGTATTCAGGCCTTATTTGGACTCATTCGTGATCGTGTTTATAGATGATATCTTGATTTATTCCCGTACTCGAGAGGAGCATGAGAAGCATCTTCGGGTTATTCTCCAGACTCTGAGAGATCGGAAGTTGTACGCCAAGTTTTCTAAGTGCGAGTTCTGGTTGAGTATTGTGTCATTCTTGGGCCACGTTGTGTCGGCAGAGGGCATTCAGGTGGATCTGAAGAAGGTTTCAGCAGTTAGAGATTGGCCTAGGCCCACTTCAGCCACCAATGACCAAGTTGACGCAGAAAGGTGTTCAGTTCAGATTGTCCGAGGAGTGTGAGGCGAGCTTTCAGAAGCTCAAGAAAGCATTGACCACAACACCAGTGTTGGTATTGCCCACAGGTTCAGGCCCGTATACCGTGTATTGTGATGCGTCATGGGTTGGGCTCGATGCGGTATCGATGCAGGGTGGCAAGGTCATAGCCTATGCATCTCGTCAGTTGAAGTTACACGAGAAGAATTATCCAGTTCACGACTTGGAGCTTGCAGCTATTGTTCATGCCTTGAAGATTTGGAGGCACTATTTGTATGGGGTACCGTGTGAGGTATTCACTGATCACAAGAGTTTGCAATACTTGTTTAAGAAAAAGAAGTTGAACATGAGGCAGAGAAGGTGGTTAGAGTTGCTGAAGGATTATGATATTATTATTATCTATCATCCGGGGAAGGCAAATGTGGTGGCCGATGCTTTGAGCCGGAAGTCAGTTAGCATGGGAAGTCTTGCCTATTTATCAGTTGGAGAGCAACCTCTTGCTTTGGATGTTCAGGCGTTAGCCAACCGATTTGTGAGGTTGGAGGTTTCTGAGGGTGGCACTGTTTTGGCCCAAACCGTCGCTCGTTCTTTATTGTATGATCGTATTCGTGCCAGGCAGTATGATGATCGTTGTTTATGTGCTCTTAGAGATATGGTTCAGCACGGACGTGCCAAGCAGGTCATGGTTGATGCCGAGGGAGTTTTGAGGATGCAGGGTCGTATTTGTGTACCCGATGTGGATGGCATTTGTGAGTTGATACTACATGAGGCCCATAGTTCCCGGTATTCCATTCATCCGGACGCCGCAAAGATGTATCAGGACTTGCGGCAGCATTATTGGTGGCGTAGGATGAAGAAGGATATTGTAGCTTATGTAGCTCGGTGCTTGAATTGTTAGCAGGTTAAGTATGAGCACCAGAGACCTGGTGGTTTGATGCAACAGATTCAGCTTCCCGAGTGGAAGTGGGAGCATATCACGATGGATTTTGTAGTTGGTCTTACACGGACTCAGAGGATGGTTGATGCAGTATGGGTTGTTGTGGATAGGCTGACCAAGTCAGCACACTTCATTCATGTGTCGGTTTCGTATTCAGCGGAGAAGTTGGCAAAGATATATATGAGAGAGATTGTTAGATTACATGGTGTTCCCCTATCCATTATATCAAACCGAGGTACTCAATTTACCTCCCATTTCTGGAGAGTATTTCAGCGAGAGTTGGGCACACAGATTGAGTTGAGCACAACATTTCATCCTCAGATGGACAAACAGTCCGAGCGTACTATTCAGATTTTGGAGGATATGTTGCGAGCGTATGTAATCGACTTTGGTGGATCTTGGGATCAGTTCTTGCCCTTAGCAGAGTTTTCCTACAACAACAGTTATCAGTCGAGCATCCAGATGGCTCCTTATGAGGCATTGTATGGGAGGCGATGTCGGCCTCCAGTCGAATAGTTTGAGCCGGGAGAGGCTAGGTTATTGGGTTCTGAGTTAGTCCAGGACGCCTTGGACAAGGTGAAGATTATTCAAGAAAGACTTCGTACAGCTCAGTCTAAGCAAAAGAGTTATGCAGATCGCAGAGTTCGAGATTTGGCTTTCATGATAGAAGATCAGGTGTTTCTTAGAGTGTCGCCTATGAAGGGCGTGATGAGGTTCGGGAAGAGGGTCAAGTTGAGCCCTAGGTACATTGGTCCATTTGAGATTTTGGACAAGGTAGGAGAGGTGGCCCACAGACTTGCCTTGCCACCGCATTTATCACCCGTACATCTAGTGTTTCATGTATCTATGCTCCGGAGGTATATTGCAGATCCATCTCATGTTCTTGACTTCAGCGGTGTCCAGTTGGACAAGGATCTGACTTATGAGGAGGAGCCGATAGCCATTTTAGCTAGGCAGGTTCGTCAGTTGAGATCGAAGATTTATCTTTCGGTTTGTGTTCAGTGGAGAGGTCAGCCTGCCGAGGCAGCTACTTGGGAGTCCGAGTCCGATGTGAGGAGTCGTTATCCCCATCATTCTCATACTCAGGTACTTTTCTATGTTCGTTCGAGGACAAACGTTTGTTTTAGAGGTGGAGATTATGATGACCCAAAGGGTCATCCTAAGTAAATCTAGCTAAATCTGTGTTTCGAGGCCCCGAAAGCCTCTGTTAATCTCACCTCGATATGCGTACGCAGCCCGGGCGTGTTGCCGGGAAGCATTTATGTGAAAACTTGATGAAAATGGAATTTTATAATGATTAATGGAATATAGTTGACTTTGGTCAATTTTTGGTAAACGGACCCGGACCCATGATTTGACGGTCCCGGAGGGTCCATAGGAAAATATGGGACTCGGGCGTATGCCCGGAATCGAATTCCGAAGTCCCAAGCCCGAGAAATGAATTTTTAAAGAAACTTCTTTTCTGAAAATAATAAAGGTTTTTGAAAATGATAATTGATGTGAAAACCGTGTTACCGGGCCCGTATTATGGTTTCGAAGCCCGTAACATGTTTAATATATGTTATGTGTCTTATCTGTGAAATTTGGTGTAAAACGGACTTGAAATGACATGATTCGGATCAAAATTGGAATAATTAAGCCTTATGAAATTTTAAGAAAATTCTATGAGTTTTGGGGTTTAATCCATTGATTTTGATGATATTTTGGTGATTTAAAAGCTTGAATAAGTCTGTAGGATGATTTGAGAGTCGTGTGTGTTTTTGGTTTTGAGTCCCGAGGGCTCGGGTGAGTTTCAGGTAGCTAACGAGGTGAAAAAGGACCTAGAATTTCTGGTGTAGAAGTCCATATCTGGTGTCTGGTAATGTTCAGTGCGATCACAGGTCTAGCTCCGCGATCGCATAGAGTTGAGTGAGGGAAGGGGGTCTGATGTCCTCTGCGATCTCATGGGTGGGTCCGCGACCGCAGTGTAGGGAGCCCAGATGTTCTGCGATCGCATTCCTTCTTCGAGATCGCGTAGTGTACAAGGGGAATAGGGTGGGGGCTAGGTGGTTTTTCTCTGCGGTCGCGCCTTTTTCTTCCGCGATCGCAGAGGTCTGTGGAGTTGACCTTCCGCGATCACAGCCTTTCGTCTGCGGTCGCATAGTAGGGATTCCTATAGCTTTGCGATCGCAGCCCTTCTTCCGCGATCGCAGAGAACGAAATTGCCCAGTTATTTCCTTAAGTCAAAATAGAATGTTATTTCGGGATTTCCACTTCTTCATCAATTCCTTCTTCTCCAGGACCCCATTGACGACCCCCCAAGCTATTCTACCTCCATAACCTTTTGGGTAAGTGTCTCTAATACCAATTTCTTCCACTTCTCTTCCCTAATCACTAGAATCTAGGCCTAAAATTCTAAAATCAAAGTAGAAATTAGGGGTTTTGGGTAGAGTTAGGTTTTTTGGGAATTTTGGGTAATTCAACCTCAATTTGAGGTTGGATTTCAAAACAAATTATATATTTTAACTCGTGGAGGTATGGGTGATCAAGTTTTGGTCTGATCCTCGTGTTTGGACCAAGCATGCCCGGGGTCGAATTTTGGTATTTTTGGAAAACTGCTAGGAATTGTATATTAGGCTATGGGATTGTGGTGATGAGTCATTATTGATATTATTGAGTTAATTATGCCTAGAAATTATCGTTTCGGAGTCGGATTCTAAAGGAAAGGCGGTATTAGAGGCTTGATTGCTATTTTTGGACCCGAGGTAAGTGTCTT
>ML253507.1:13459-44777 GCA_005239495.1 Nicotiana undulata
TGAACTCATGATGTATTGGTTCGATTGAGAACCCAATTGTAAAGGATATATTGAGATGATTGGCTATAGTTGAGACCCTTGTCGGGTAATTGTTATGATATTGACTGATACTTTCCCCTTGCCGGGTGATTTTGAGTTGTATTTCCACTATGCTGCATTCCTTGCCATGATTTACATTGATTACATCATAATTTGCATAGTGAGAAAGAGAGTAAAAGCACGAAGGGTGATGTCGTGCCATGATTTACATTTATTACATCATATTTTGCATGGTGAGGAAGAGAGTAAAAGCACGAAGGGTGATGTCGTGCCATGATTTACATTGATTACATCATAATTTGCATAGTGAGGAAGAGAGTAAAAGCACGAAGGGTGATGCCGTGCCATTATTTACATTTCTGGCATTTACACTGGTTTCCTTATCATTCATTTGTTAAATTGCCTTTTCTTGTCTGCTCTTCATGCTCATTTAACTGCTCTATCTCATCTGTTCCCCTTTAACTGCTCCGGTATCCCCATACTTGTCTGTCTATCTCTTGCCTGGTTTTTTCATGCTTTGGGTTGTAGAATAGGACAGGTTAACGTTGTTGCTAAGTCTAGCCTCGTCACTACTTCGGCCGAGGTTAGGCTAGGCACTTACTCAGTACATGGGGTCGGTTGTACTGATACTACACTGCACTTCCTTATGTTGTGCAGATCCCGCACCCGGACCCCATGGACAGCATTGAGGGAGTCACCTTCAGTCCACCCAGAGCTTCAAGGTATACCCGCTGACGTTTGTGGGCCTTGGTGTCTCTTCTACCCTTTGGATCTCTTATTGTCTTACATTTTTCCGCTAGTTTCAAAGACAATGATGTATTTCCCTTTCATACTTGTATTTAGCACTCTATAGAGAGTTCGTGAGTTGTGACCTCCCGATTTTTGGGGCTTATGCGACGTTCTGTATTTACTATTTCACTTAGCATTTTTGAATTATCATTCCATTTCCGCTGTTAAAAACTGTAAAGTGTTTTGTTATTTCGGTTAACATGGTATCTTAATGTTAGATTAACTGTACACGTTGGCTTTTCTAGCGGGTTCAATGTTAGATGCAGTCAAGACCTGAAGGGTGAGATTTCGAGTCGTGACATAATATAATTGACATTCTTCTTTCTTAAGCATCTGGAAGTCGGTAATACTCATTCCTGGACACTTCCACACACAAAAGTCCAATGGAACTCTTGTTTCTTTTTTGAACTAACTAATGTGCAAATTAAAGAATAGTCCTGTCTGGTTTTCGAGCAAAACTTTTGACAAAATTTCTTTCCTTAGGAGGAGTTAGCTTGGGGAAATACTTACCCTCACTAGGTATTTTTACCGACCCAATCAGTTCTATCTTAACAACAAAATATAAATTTAAGGAATAATTATGTGTACGAGAAACAAAGTAATGTATCGTATTCTGTGCTTTGATCTTAAATATTGAGAGTGAATAAATATTTAATGATATCTTGAATATAATAAATTCTTTGTGATATCTTAAAGTTGCCCTTATGAATATTATTGGAAGTGGCGGAGTTACATAGCTCTAAGGGGTGTTAATTGACAACTTCCCGACGGAAAATTACACTATTTAGATAGATAAAATTATTATTTTTATATTTATATACTATGTGTTGAATTTCTGTAAATTTGGATATACCCCTGTTCCCTTAACTAAAATTATATCTCTGCTACTAATTATTAGTTGGACGTTAAAAATATGCACCACTCTGCAGTCTGCACTGTACCAATGTGTTATTAAGTTATACATTGGTATCCACTAATTAATCAAAGACCAATGTTCTATCATTATTGAGTGTTGGTTTTTAACTAATTAGATAAGAGGTGTGAATGAAAAATTGAGAGAAAAGATTTGAAAGGAAACGAAAAGTTTGAAATTGTTTCTTTTATTAACGCACTTTGTCCCTCATCGGAAAATGAAAAGAAAATCTCGGTGCTTATACAGAGAAGCACAACTTCTAACTCTTAAAGAGTTAAGAAGAAGTGGTGCCTCGCGCCGTCGTCATCGCTCGGCTTTGTCTTCCAGTTTTTGGACCAAATTTATTTTCCGTTTTCTGTTATATAATTTCTTTTCTAATATTTTAATTTAAAATATTAATTTAAATTCGCAAAATTTTAATTTAAAATTTGCAGTTTCAGTGGTCGTTTTAAGTTAAAATTTACCAGACTTCTGCCAAAATGGTACCTCATATGAACAGGTACCTTCACACCTATTCAACCCAGACTATTTGGTTATAAATTCAGAGGTTTTGCCTCATTTTTTTAGCATCAAAAATCCACATCTTTCCCTCTCTCTTATGCATTTCTGCATTGTTTTCCAACAAGCAAAACATAAGCATTAGTGTGGTTTACTACCGTATGTTGAGTTCGACGATATTCTCTAATTTTCATTGTCGGTATTACATAATAGTTATTTTGTTCTATCATGGGAGGAAGTAATCCAACAATCTTGAGCAGCAGTGAGAAGATCAAATTCCTTAAGGAAACGCAGTTTTCTTTAGACTCGAAACTTTATTTATTCTGCTTCTATTATGTTTCTTCTTCTGTTTGTTTTATTTTTGAAGAAATAATTTACGAACACAGGTTTATATCAATCTTAAGAAATTTAGTTTTATATTCTGTGTTCATCTTACTTTCTGCTTTAGGAGACTGAAATCTTAGCAATTATTTACTCCCCTTTTGGAGATTAAACTCTTCGGATTTTCTACTATAGTTTGAGATTAAAGTCTTTCTGACTTTCTACTCAATCCGAGATTAAAATCCTTTTGATACTCTACTCGGTTGCTTATATTCGATTTGAAGATATAAAAGCTTCACCGACTTACTAATTCTGGTTGTGACAATTTCTTTTATAGAAAAATGACAACAAGTGCGGACCAATAGAATGGTTTTGTTGGGACAACTACTGCTGCAATGGCTACTGCGTCTTCAAGTCGCACAACTCCTACATTGGCGATGGCACCGATGGAAAAGTCTGAAAGTTTTTTGGCGTGGACGTTAAGCATTGGCAGCAAAAAATGTTCTTCGACCTGACCACACACAGTTTACAGCACTTTATCAGCGGGGACATTCTAGTTCTGGGAGAAATAACTCCTGAAAATGATCGATTTGTGGTCACAGAGGCATGGAAGAATTCTAACTTCTTGTACAAAACTTTGCTTGGAAGACGGCTTGTACAATTTTTATAGCATCATGAAACATCACGAGAGTTGTGGAATGCTCTTGAAAAGAAGCACAAGACTGAAGTTGCCGGACTTAAGAAGTTTGTGGCGGCCAAATTTTTGGATTTAAAAATGGTTGACAGCAAATCTGTCATAACGCAAGTCCAAGAACTGGAAGTGATTGTTCACGACCTCCTTGTTGAAGGTATAAATCGAGTCAATATTTTTATTCAAGATATTGATTATTTTAATAACTATAAACTTTTGATTGAAGGTATGGTCATAAATAAAGCGTTTCAAGTTGTCACATTTATTGAAAAGCTGCCTCCGTTGTGGAAGGACTTTAAGAATTACTTGAAACATAAGTGCATGAGATGACGCTTGAAGACCTTATTGTTCGTCTACAAATTGAAGAGGACAATAAGGCTGGTGAGAAAAAGTCTCGTGGTAACTCAACAATAATGGGAGCAAATATTATTGAGGAAGCGTCTACAAGCAACAGAAAGAGAAAGAAGTCGTCTGGTCCAAATAATTATTCGAGCAAGAAGAAGTTCAAAGGTAATTGCCACAACTATGGAAAGGTTAGACATAAGGTTGTGGATTGTCGTGCACCGAAGAAGGACAAAAAGAAGAGTCAAGCAAACATGGTTGAAAAGAATGATGAAATGGAGGACTTATGTGTCATGCTATCTGAATGTAGCTTGGTAAGAAATCCCAAGGAGTGGTGGATTGATTCTTGATCCACTCGCTATGTTTGTGCTAAAAAAGAGTTATTTGCCTCTTATGTTCCCGCAGGGCCCGACATGAATATCTTTATGGGAAACTCCGCGACAACAAAAATTGAAGGAGTTGGAAAGATATTTTTGAAGATGACTTCGGGCAAAGTTGTAACTCTTAACAATGTTCTCCATGTTTATGAAATTTGCAAGAATTTGGTCTGTACTGGACTTCTTATCAAGAATGGATTTAAGTATGTATTTGTTTCTTAAAAAGTTGTAATAAGTAAGAATGATTTGCATGTAGGAAAAGGTTATCTAACTAAGGGCCTTTTCAAGTTGAATGTAGTCGCTATTGATATCAATAAAGTTCAAACTTCTTCTTACTTACTTGAGTCAAATAATTTATGGCATGCACGTTTAGGTCACGTCAACTTCAAAACTATACGAAAAATGGTTACTTGGAAGTATTACCTAAATTTGAGTGTGATAATTTGAAATGTCAAATATGTGTGGAATCTTAGTATGTTAAACATCCTTATAAGTCGATTGAACGGAATTCAAATCCTTTAGACTTAATTCACACAGATATTTGCGACATGAAGTCCATACCATCTCACGGTGGAAAAAATTATTTCATAAATATTATTGAAGACAATACTAGATATTGCTATATTTACTTACTTAATAGTAAATATGGAGCAATTGAGGCATTCAAACAATACAAAAATTAAGTTAAAGCGCAACTAAATAAAAAGATCAAATTGATTAGAAGTGATAAGCGTGGCGAATATGAGATTTGACGAAATATGTTTGTAATCTGGCATTATTTACCAAACAACTGCCCTTTACTCACTATAATCTAATGGAATTGTGGAAATAAAGAATAGAATATTAAAGGAGATGATGAATACCTTGTTGATAAGTTCGGGTTTACCCCAGAACTTGTGGAGGAAGCTATTCTTACAGCTAACCAAATACTTAATCGAGTTCCCACATAGAAAAATGCAAATCATTCCATATGAAAAACGGAAAGGTAGGAAACCCAACTTAAAATATTTTAAAGTTTGGGGGCGTTTGGCTAAAGTGAAAATTTCTAAACCCAAAAGGGTGAATATTGGACCGAAAACGGTTGATTGCGTTTTCATAGGACATGCAAGAAATAGTAAGGCATATCGTTTTCTGGTTCATAAATCAAAAATCCCGACATTCATATTAATACGGTAATCGTATTCGATAATACTAAATTCTCTAAGAATTTTTATACTAAAAATGAAAGTGAGCTGTTTAGTGAAAAATCTAAGCGACCTCGAGAAGAAGCAAAGGAAAGTGCGTTTAGTGAGAAAAATCCAAGATGTAGTAAGCTCCAAATGACAGCTACTTCCTTTGGACCAGACTTTCTAACATTTTTGTTGGAAAATGAGCCTCAGACGTTTAAAGAAGCAATGTCTTCCTCGAAAGCACAATATTGGAAAGAGGCAATCAATAGTGAGATAGAATCCATATTAAGTAATCATACTTAGGAATTGGTTGATCTTCCTCCAGGAAATAAACCTTTGGGTTCCAGGTTGATTTTCGAAAGGAAAATGATAGATGATGGTACTGCTAACAAATATAAGGCAAGATTAGTTGTCAAAGGGTTTAAACAGTGAGAAGGTATTGATTATTTTGATATATATTGTCACGACCCGAATTTACCCTCTGAACTGTCTCGTGACGGCACCTAGTCTCTAAAACTAGGTAAGCCTATATTGCGAAAAAATAAGACAAATAATAACAAAACAGTAAAGACGAAGTAATACTAAAACATTTATCCGCTCGGCATCTACATCTTTTATTTTTCCAAAACCCGGAATGTCACAAATCACAAGCTTTATACGACTATAGCTCTATACAACAGAAAAAAGAAAATGTGTATATGTATATCTCCTAAGTCTGTAATAGAGTAGATGGGGACATGTGGGATTCTACGGACGCTGCAGAATTACCTCGCGGTCTCCTAACAGCTGCTGTAGTACTCCTAGCCAAATCGCTGTGTACTGGTACCTGGATCTGCACATGGGGAAAACATGCGCAGGAAAGGGCGTGAGTACTCCACATTCGGTACTCCGTAAGTGCCAAGACTAACCCCAGTCAAGTAGTGACGAGGTCAGGTTAAGGCTCTACTGAGTTTGAAATTAAGACAGTTATAAGTTTGAACAATGACATATAAATAGCTAAAATAAGCAGAATTTAAAGGAAAACTGGAAGAAATAATAAAGAAAAGCCCTCGGCTCAGCACAACATATATCTCAACAGCAAATATGCAATGCAGTACAGAGGGAAAGCTCCTGGATCTCAATCTGTAGTCCCAATTTAAATATGCAATGCAGTACAGGGGGAAAGCTCCCGGATCTCAGTCCGTAGTCCCAATTTAAATATGAGATGCAGAATCCTATCGGATACGGCTTAATTAAACAATTCAAGAAAACAATAGGCAAGAATAAGGTAAAACTACCTAAGCATGGAGCAAATAGTAGCAAGTACGGAGAATTCAAGTTATAACAAGTAGGCATGCTCATTCCAATGGTAACTAATCAGTTATAACATGAAGCAGTAATATAGGAATGAAATGAGTTATGTCATGGAAGGAAAAGCGGGAATTTATCAACCATGACCCGTGTACGCATTCGTCCCCTTACGTACACGGCGTCCACATAGTAAAATCAGTATAAAAATCCCTAAGGAAAATCCCCAACACAGAGTTAGGCAAGCCACTTACCTTGACTGTGCTAATCAACTCAATACCACGCTCTTGCCACGAGTATCCGACTCCGGGTGGCCTAAATCTATTCAATTCGATTGCATAATGTAAATATCACTTCAAGGAAACAAAATAGCTAATTATTTCTAAGCTAATACGCAAAATTAGGAAATTCGCCCAAAACGTCCCCCGGGCCCACGTCTCGGAATCGGGTAAAAACTATATTTTCCAGGCACTCTTTCACTCACGAGTCTAACCATTTTTCCCATTTTCTACCCAAGATTTTCGAAATTAGAGGTGGCATTTAAGAATGGAATCATGGAAATTGATCTATAATGGATAGAAATTACTTACCCAAGTTACCCAGGTGCAAATGCCTCCGAAAATCGCCTCTCCCGAGCTATCAAAATCAAAAATGGTGAAAATAACATAAACCCTCGGAATTGGGTTTTTAAAGACTGCCCAGTCATTTCTTCTATGCGATCGCGGAGCACATCCTGGCACGCGCCTAAAATCCTTCATCGCGTTCGCATCTACAGGTCTGCGATCGCGGACCCTCATCCCTCAATGCTATACGATCGCGTTAGGGGCCACGCGACCACGTAGAACAAACGTTGACCCTGCCTCAGACCTAAGATCTCGTATGTGATCGCGACCTATGACATACGATCGCGGAGGCAAAATTCCTAATACACTGCGATCGCGCTTGGAGTTCTGCGATCGCGAAGAATATTGCTGACAGCCTCCATTTAACTCTATGCAATCGCGGACCTACTCTTCCGATCGCGGAGAACAAATACCTGTTGCTGTAAAACCAGCAAAACCAGCAATAGACTTAAGCCAAAATATGCCCGTTTGGGCATCCGAAACACACCCGAGGCCCCTGGGACCTCAATCAAAACTACCAATCAACCCTAATACTTCATTCAAACTTGGTCGATCCTTAAAAACACGTCTCATAACATAAAATCATTAAATGTGCATAGATTCAAGCTTGAGAACTTATGAGATTTCTAAAATCCACATTCGATGCCGAAACACGTCTAAACTTATCAGAATGACCTCAAATTTTGAACACATATCACAAATCACATTACGGACTTGGTGTCGCTTTCAAAATTCCATTCCGAGTCCAATATCAAAATTTCACCTATCGGCCAAAATCGCCGAAATTCTAACTTTCGCCAATTAAAGCCTAAATCCACAACCGACCTCGAAAACATATTTCGAACATGCTCATAACCCCGGAATCACCCAACGAAGCTAACGGGGTCGACTGAATTCTATTTCGGATCCGTCTTCACACAGTTCTAGCTACGGCTTGAATTCAAAAGCTAAAATCCACATTTAAGGACTATGTGTCCAAAATCACTCCGAATTTCACCACTCAACGCTCCGGCAAGTTTCAATAGCATAAATAGATATGGGAGAAGCAGTTATTAGGGGATCGGGGCGCTAACTCTCAAAACGACCGACCGTATCATTACATTCTCCCCTTCTTAAGAAAATTGTTCATCCTCGAACGAGTATAGAAACATACCTGAAGTTGTGAAAAGATGAAGGTACTGACTCCGCATATCCTGCTCGGCCTCCCAAGTCGCCTCCTCGACCAGGTGACCCCTCCACTTGACCTTGACTGAGGCAATATTCTTCGACCTGAGCTTTCTGACCTGCCTGGCCAATATAGCCACAGGCTCCTCAACATATGATAGATCCTTGTCCAACTAGGCTGAGCTGAAATCCAAAACATGAGTCGAATCACCGTGATACTTCCGGAGCATGGAAACGTGGAATACCGGATGAACTCCTGCTAGGTTGGGAGGCAAATCCAACTCATAAGCAACCTCCCCAACCCGCTGCAACACCTCAAAAGGTCCAATGAACCTTGGACTCAGCTTACCCTTCTTCCAGAATCTCATGACGCCCTTCATAGGCGATACCCGAAGCAAAACCCGATCACCAGTCATAAATGCCAAGTCACGAACTTTCCAGTCTGCATAACTCTTCTGCCTGGACTGATCTATGCGAAGTCTCTCCTGGATCACCTTCACCTTGTCCGGGGCATCCTGAACCAAGTCTGTACCCAACAATCGGGCCTCGCCCGGCTCAAACCATCCGACTGGAGACCTGTACCGCCTACCATACAAAGCCTCATATGGCACCATCTGAATGCTGGACTGGTAGTTGTTATTATAAGCAAACTCTACAAGAGGCAAGTATCGATCCCATGACCCTCCAAAATCCATCACACAGGCACGGAGCATATCCTCAAGAATCTGAATCGTGCGCTCGGACTGCCCGTTCGTCTGGGGGTGAAATGTTGTGTTGAGATCTATCTGTGTACCCACCTCACTATGCAAGGCTCTCCAGAAGTGCGAGGTGAACTGAGGACCTCGATCTGATATAATGGACACCGGCACACCGTGCAACCGGACTATCTCCCGAATGTAGATCTGGGCCAATCTCTCAGAAGAATATGTAGGCAACACGGTAATGAAATGGGCTGATTTGGTCAGCCGGTCCACAATCACCCAAATAGCATCATGCTTCCCCAAGGTCCGAGGAAGTACAACCACAAAGTCTATGGTGATCCGCTCCCACTTCCACTCTGGAAGCTTAATCTTCTGAAGTAAGCCTCCCAGTCTCTGATGCTCACATTTGACTTGCTGACAATTGAGACACTTGGCTACAAACTCTGCTATATCCTTCGCCACCAATAGTGATGTCTCAGATCCTGGTACATCTTCGCGGTACCCGGATGGATGGAATACCGCGAGCTACTGGCCTCCCCAAGAATAAACTCCCGAAGCCCATCTACGTTGGGCACACAAATACGACCCTGCATCCTCATCATACCATCATCACCTATGGTCACATCCCTGGCATCACCCTGTCGAACTCAATACTGAAGAGCCTGAAGGTTGGGATCATCATACCGGCGCTCCCGAATGCGGTCATAAAGAGAAGATCGAGCAACAACACAAGCAAATACTCGGCGAGGCTCAGAAAGATCCAATATCACGAACTGACTGGCTAAGGACTGAACATCCAAGGCTAAGGGCCTCTCAGCCGCACGAAGATAGGCCAAACTACCCAAACTCTCCGCCCGGCGACTCAAGGCGTCGGCCACAACATTGGCCTTTCCCGGGTGGTATAATATCGTGATGTCATAATCCTTGAGTAACTCCAACTACCTGCGCTGACGCAAATTGAGATCCTTCTGCCTGAATATGTGCTGCAAACTCCGGTGGTCCGTGAATATCTCACAGGGAACACCATATAAATAGTGACGCCATATCTTCAGTGCGTGAACAATCGCTGCCAACTCGAGATCATGAACATGGTAGTTTCTCTCATGCACCTTTAACTGCCTGGACGCGAAGGCAATCACTCTATCGTCCTGCATCAACACCTCTCCCAAGTTAATCCTCGAAGCATCATAATAGACTGTATAGGACCCTGAACATGTGGGTAATACTAACATTGGAGTTGTAGTCAGGGTTGTCTTGAGCTTCTGAAAGCTCTCCTCACACTCCTCAGTCCATATAAAAGGTGCACCTTTCTGGGTCAGCCTGGTCATGGGCGCTGAAACGGATGAAAATCCCTCCACAAAACGGCGATAATACCCAGCCAAACCGAGGAAACTGCGTATCTCAGTAGCTGAAAACGGTCTAGGCCAACTCTACACCGCCTCTACCTTCTTCGGGTCTACCTTGATCCCATCCGGAGATACCACATGGCCTAAGAATGCCACAGAATCAAGCCAAAATTCACACTTAGAAAATTTGGCATACAACTCCTTCTCCATCAAGGTCTGAAGTACGGTCCTCAAATGTTGCTCATGGTCCTCTTGGGACCGAGAATATACCAGAATGTCATCAATGAAGACGATGACGAAAGTATCAAGATAAGGCCTAAATACACTGTGCATTAGGTGCATGAAAGATGTTGGGGCATTGGTCAGCCTAAATGACATAACAAGGAAGTCATAGTGGACATATCTGGTCCTAAAGGCAGTTTTCAGGATATCCGGCTCCCGAATCTTCAACTGATGATAACCCGAATGAAGATCAATCTTGGATAACACCCTAGCACCCTGTAACTGATCAAATAAATCGTCAATGCGGGGCAATGGGTACCTGTTCTTCACTGTCACCTTATTCAGTTGCCGATAGTCAATACACATACGCATCGAACCATCCTTTTTCTTCACAAATAACACCGGAGCACCCCCAAGGCGATACACTGGGCCTGATGAAACCTTTGTCAGGCAACTCCTGCAACTGCTCCTTCAACTCCTTCAATTCAGGAGGAACCATGCGATAGGGAGGAATGGAAATGGGCTGAGTGCCCGGCAACAAGTCAATGCCAAAATCAATGTCTCTATCGGGCGGCATACCTGAATAATCAGCTGGAAATACATCAGGATAGTCCCTGACAACTGGAACTGACTCAACTGTAGGGGTCTCAGCACTAACATCTCTCACACAAGACAAATACACATCACACCCCTTCTCGACCATCCGCTAAGCCTTAAGAAAAGAAATGACTCGACGGGGGGTATACTCTAAGGAACCTCTCAACTATAACCTCGGTAATCCTGGCAGCCAGCATCACGGTCTTGGCGTGAAAATCAAGAATAGCATAGTAGGGAGACAACCAGTCCATACCCAATATAACATCAAAATCTACCATACTAAGTAGTAATAAATCAGCCATGGTCTCAAAACCACTGATGAAAATCAAACACGCCCGATATACGCGGTCCACAATAGGAGAATCTCTCACAGGAGTAGAAACATAAACGGGGGAACTCAAAGAATCTCGGGATATCCCCAAATGTGAAGCAAAATAAGAAGACACATATGAATATGTAGAGCCTGGGTCAAATAATACTGATGTATCCCTATGACAAACGGGAACAATACCTGTAATGACTGAATCTAAAGCAATGGCCTCGGATCGGGCTGGAAGAGCATAGTACCTGGCCTGGCCTCCCCCTCTAGGGCGACCTCGACCTCCCCGACCTCCAACTCGAGCTGCCTGAGATGGTGGGGTAGCAACTGGGGCTGGAAAAATAGCTGGAGGGCCTGGTGGAAGGCGTGGAACCTGATAAGTCTGAGGTGGTGCACCCCTCCTAGCTATGAAGTTCATCCCATTTTTTCCATTTTCTACCCAAGATTTTTGAAATTAGAGGTGGCATTTAAGATTGGAATCATGAAAATTTATCTATAATGGATAAAAATTACTTACCCAAGTTACCCAGGTGAAAATGCCACCAAAAATCGCCTCTCCCGAGCTCTCAAAATCAAAAATGGTGAAAATAACATAAACCCTCGGAATTGGGTTATTAAAAGACTGCCCAGTCATTTCTTCTATGCGATCGCGGAGCACATCCTGGCACGCGCCTAAAATCCTTCATCGCGTTCGAATCTACAGGTCTGCGATCGCGGACCCTCAACCCTCAAAGCTATGCGATCGCGTTAGGGGCCACGCGACCGCGTGGAACAAACATTGACCCTGCCTCAGACCTAAGATCTCTTATGCGATCGCGACCTATGACATACGATCGCGGAGGCAAAATTCCTAATACACTGCGATCGCGCTTGGAGTTCTGCTATCGCGAAGAATATTTCTGACATCCTCCATTTAACTCTACGCGATCGCGGACCTACTCTTGCAATCACGAAGAACAAATACTTGCTGCTGTAAAACCAGCAAAACCAGCAATAAACTTAGGCCAAAATATGCCCGTTTGGGCATCCGAAACACACCCGAGGCCCTCGGGACCTCAACCAAAACTACCAATCAACCCTAGTACTTCATTTAAACTTGGTTGAGCCTTAAAAACACGTCTCATAACATAAAATCATTAAATGTGCATAGATTCAAGCCGGAGAACTTATGAGATTTCTAAAATCTACATTCGATGTCGAAACACGTCTAAACTTATCCGAATGACCTCAAATTTTGCACACATTTCATAAATGACATTACGGACCTACTGTCGCTTTCGGAATTCCATTCCGAGTCCAATATCAAAATTTCACCTATCGGCCAAAATCGCCGAAATTCTAACTTTCGCCAATTCAAGCCTAAATCCACAACCGACCTCGAAAACATATTTCGAACATGCTCATAACCCCGGAATCACCCAACGGAGCTAACGGGGTCAACTGAATTCTATTTCGGATCCGTCTTCACACAGTTCTAGCTACAGCCTGAATTCAAAAGCTAAAATCCACATTTAAAGACTATGTGTCCAAAATCACTCCGAATTTCACCACTCAACGCTCCGGAAAATTTCAATAGCATAAATAGATATGGGAGAAGCAGTTATTAGGGGATGGGGGCGCTAACTCTCAAAACGACCGACCGGGTCATTACATTCTCCCCCTCTTAAGAAAATCGTTCATCCTCGAACGAGTATAGAAACATACCTGAAGCTGTGAAAATATGAGGGTACTGACTCCGCATATCCTGCTCGGCCTCCCAAGTCGCCTCCTCGACCAGGTGACCCCTCCACTTGACCTTGACTGAGGCCATATTCTTCGACCTGAGCTTTCATACCTGCCTGGCCAATATAGCCACAGGCTCCTAAACATATGATAGATCCTTGTCCAACTAGGCTGAGCTGAAATCCAAAACATGAGTCGGATCACCGTGATACTTCCGGAGCATGGAAACGTGGAATATTGGATGAATTCCTGCTAGGTTGGGAGGCAAAGCCAACTCATAAGAAACCTCCCCAACCCGCTGCAACAGCTCAAAAGGGCCAATGAACCTCGGACTCAGCTTACCCTTCTTCCCGAATCTCATGGCGCCCTTCATAGGAGATACCCGAAGCAAAACCCGATCACTAGTCATAAATGCCAAGTCACGAACTTTCCGGTCTGCATAACTCTTCTGCCTGGACTGATCTGTGCGAAGTCTCTCCTGGATCACCTTCACCTTGTCCAGGGCATCCTGAACCAAGTCTTTACCCAATAATCGGGCCTCGCCCGGCTCAAACCATCCCACTTGAGACCTGCACCGCCTACCATACAAAGCCTCATACGGCGCCATCTGAATGCTGGACTGGTAGTTGTTATTATAAGCAAACTCTGCAAGAGACAAGTATCGATCCCATGACCCTCCAAAATCCATCACACAGGCACAGAGCATATCCTCAAGAATCTGAATCGTGCGCTCGGACTGCCCGTTCGTCTGGGGGTGAAATGTTGTACTGAGATCTATCTGTGTACCCAACTCACTATGCAAGGCTCTACAGAAGTGCGAGGTGAACTGAGGACCCGAATTTACCCTCCGAACGGTCTCGTGACGGCACCTAGTCTCTACGACTAGGTAAGCCTATATTGCCGAAAAATAAGACAAATAATAACATAACAGTAAAGATGAAGTAATACTAAAAAATTTAGCCGCTCGGCATCTACATCTTTTATTTTCCCAAAACCCGGAATGTCACAAATTACAAGCTTCATACGACTATAGCTCTATACAACGGAACAAAGAAAATGTGTATATGTATATCTCCTAAGTTTGTAATAGAGTAGATGGGAACACGTGGGATTCTGCGGACGCTGCAGAATTACCTCGTGGTCTCCTAACAGCTGTTGTAGTACTCCTAGCCAAAACGATATGCACATGGGGAAAACAAGCACAGGAAAGGGCGTGAGTACTCGACATTCGGTACTCCGTAAGTGCCAAGCCTAACCCCAGCCAAGTAGTGACGAGTTCAGGTTAAGGCTCTACTGAGTTTGAAATTAAGACAGTTATAAGTTTGAACAGTGACATATAAATAGCTAAAATAAGTAGAATTTAAAGGAAAAAATGAAAAAATAATAAAGAAAATCCCTCGCCTCAGCACAACATATATCTCAACAGCAAATATGCAATGCAGTACAGGGGGAAAGCTCCCGGATCTCAGTCCATAGTCCCAATTAAAATATGATATGCAGTACAGGGGGAAAGCTCCCGGATCTCAGTCTGTAGTCCCAATTTAAATATGCAATGTAGTACAGGGGGGAAGCTACCGGATCTCGGTCCGTAGTCCCAATTTAAATATGAGATGCAGAATCCTATCGGATACGGCTTAATTAAACAATTCAAGAAAACAATAGGCAAGAATAAGGTAAAACTACCTAAGCATGGAGCAAATAGTAGCAAGTACGGGGAATTCAAGTGATAACAGGTAGGCATGCTCATTCATATGCTAACTAATCAGTTATAACATGAAGCAGTAATATAGGAATGAAATGAGTTAATTCATGGAAGGAATGACGAGAATTTAACAACCATGACCCGTGTACGCACTCGTCACCTCACGTACACGGAGTCCACATAGTAAAATCAGTATAAAAATGCCTAAGGGAAATCCCGAACACAGAGTTAGGCAAGCCACTTACCTTGACTGCGCTAATCAACTCAATAACACACTCTTGCCATGAGTATCCATCTCCGGGTGGCCCAAATCCATTCAATTCGATTGCATAATGTAAATATCACTTCAAGGAAACAAAATAGCTAATTATTTCTAAGCTAATACGCGAAATTAGGAAATTCGCCCAAAATGTCCCTTGGGCCTACGTCTCGAAATCGGGTAAAAATTATATTTTTCGGACACTCGTTCACTCACGAGTCTAACCATATAAGAATCTTTCAAATCGGAGGTCAAACACCCAATCAAAACTCAATAATTTGGTCTATGAAGTTCATCCCATGTTTCCCATTTTCTACCTAAGATTTTCGAAATTAGAGGTGGAATTTAAGATTGGAATCATAGAAATTGATCTATAATGGATAGAAATTACCTACCCAAGTTACCCAGGTGCAAATGCCTCCAAAAATCGCCTGTCCCGAGCTCTCAAAATAAAAAATGGTGAAAATAACATAAATCCTCGGAATTGGGTTTTTAAAAGACTGCCCAGTCATTTCTTCTATGTGATCGCATAAGCATAGCCGCGATCGCGGAGCACATCCTGGCACGCGCCTAAAATCCTTCATCGCGTTCTCATCTACAGGTCTGCGATCGCGGACCCTCAGCCCTCAAAGCTATGCGATCGTGTTAGGGGCCACGCGATCGCGTAGAACAAACGTTGACCCAGCCTCAGACCTAAGATCTCCTATGCAATCGCGACCTATGACATGCGATCGCGGAGGCCAAATTCCTAATACACTGCGATCGCGCTTGGAGTTCTGCGATTGCGAAGAACATTTTTGACAGCCTCCATTTAACTCTACGCGATCGCGGACTTACTCTTGCGATCGCGGAGAACAAATACCTGCTGCTGTAAAACCAGCAAAGCCAACAATAGACTTAGGCCAAAATATGCCCGTTTGGGCATCCGAAACACACCCGAGGCCCCCGAGACCTCAACCAAAACTACCAATCAACCCTAATACTTCATTCAAACTTGGTCTAGCCTTAAAAACACGTCTCATAACATAAAAATCATTAAATATGCATAGATTCAAGCCTAAGAACTTATGAGATTTCTAAAATCCACATTCGATGTCGAAACACGTCTAAACTTATCCAGATGACCTCAAATTTTGCACAAAGGTCATAAATGACATTACAGACCTGCTGTCGCTTTCGGAATTCCATTCCGAATCCTATATCAAAATTTCATCTATCAGCCGAAATCGTCAAAATTCTAACTTTCGCCAATTCAAGCCTAAATCCACAACCGACCTTGAAAACATATTCTGAACACGCTCCTGACCCCGGAATCACCCAACGGATCTAACAGAGTCGATGAAATTCTTTTTCGGATCCGTCTTCACACAATTCTAGCTACGGCCTGATTTCAAAAGCTAAGATCCACATTTAAGGACTATGTGTCCAAATCACTCCGAATTTCACCACTCATCGCTCCGACAAGTTTCAATAGAATAAATAGATATGGGAGAAGCATTTATTAGGGAATCGGGGCGCTAACTCTCAAAACGACCGACCCGGTTGTTACATATACTTACCCGTAACGAGGATTACATCTATTCGGGTGTTAATAGCGTTAGCCGCCGTGTATGGTCTTGAAATCCATTAGATGCATGTAAACACAACCTTATTAAATGGATATTTGGAGGAATAAATTTATATGGAAGAACCTGAAGGGTTCGTGGTTCCTGATAAAGAAAAGAAGGTGTGCTGACTTATTAAATCACTTTACGAATTGAAACAAGCACCCAAACAATGACACAAATAATGTTGGCAAATGGATTTAAGCTTAATGAGTGTGATAAATGTGTTTACATTAAAAACACTCGAAATCATATAGTTATTGAATGTTTATATGTTGATGATGTGTTAATAATGAGCAAAGACATTGCAGATATAAAATGCTACTAAGCGTATGGTTGCTAGCAAGTTTGATATGAAAGACTTAGGAGTTGCTGATGTAATTCTAGGAATTAAAATCCATAGGAATTCTCAAGGACTTTCATTGTCTCAATCTCATTATGTTAAAATGGTACTTGAAAAATTCAAGTATTTAGATTTCAAAGTCGCGAATACCTCGATTGATGAAAATGCGGCTCTTAGAAAGAATCTAGGTCAAAGAAAATCTCAATTGGATTATGCTCGAGTGTGGGGAAGTTTAATGTGTATCATGAATTTTACACGACCTGATATAGCTTGTGCAATAAGTGAACTGAGTCGTTACACAATTAATCCCGACCAAACTTATTGGATGGCAATGAGACTAGTTTTGGGGTATCTAAAACATACCCAAGATTATGCCTTGCACTACAATAAGTATCATGCGGTAATTAAAGGATATAGTGATGCAAATTAGATCACAGGGTCACCAGAAACAAGTCCACAAGTGGATACGTGTTTACTAATAGTGTAGCAGCAGAGTCTTGGAAATCAACTAAACATACATGCAACGCTCGCTCTACAATGAAGTCTGAGTTTATAGCTTTAGATAAGGCTTGAGAAGAAGCTGGATGGCTCCGGAATATCTCGGAAGATATTCCATTTTGGCCCAAACCAGTGGCTCATATATGCATACATTGCGATAGTCAAGCAGCAATAGGAAGGGTTGGAAGCATTATGTATAACGGAAAATCTCGTCATACACGACGAAGACATAATACCGTTAGACAACTACTCTCTAGTGGAACTATCACATTTAACTACGTAAAGCCGAAAGATAATGTGTCGGATCCGCTTACAAAGGGCCTAAATAGAGAGGCGATTGATAAATCATCAAAGAGAATGAGACTAGGGTCGAGGACAAGTCACTGTGGCGGTAACTCTACCTAAAAGACTAGAGAGCCAAATATATAGGTTCAAGGAGATCAAACAAAGTCATTAGTGACGGTTCAATATTGTTAAACAAAATTTTGGTCTATTCTTGTGATGAGACAATGTTCAGTACCAAGGATAAAGCGTTAAGGCTTTTTAATGGTTTCTAAGTTTGATACAAAGTATATCAAATAGTGTATCTATGATATAACACGTTTAGGAATCACCTAAATAAGTGTGAAGTGTAAGCCGCTTCTAGGAGAATTCTGTAAGGCCAGTTCTCTACGCACTTATGAACCAAGCAGTGTTCATGGCTGAAACGAACACAACAATGAGAACCAAAGGAAGTTAAATGGCTGATTGTGTGACTTATGGTTGTCTAGGTATATACCAAAGTTCGACGGTTCAAAGATATCAAATCTACCGATTGATCGAGTATATCCAACTTATCCAGATGCGATTAATGCGTTTTCCACACATGCATATTTTCATATAGCCATTCCCCATTCATGGGGAGGATTATTGAGTTTTTATCTAATGAGATAAGAGGTGTGAATGAGAAATGGAGGGAAACGATTTGGAGGGAAACGAAAATTTTGAAGTTGTTTCCTTTACTAATGCACTTTGTCCCTCATCGAAAAATGAAAAGAAAATCTTTGTGCTTATATAGAGAAGCATATCTTCTAGCTCTTAAAGAGTTAAGTAGATTTGGTTCCTCACGCCGTCGTTGCTCGCTCGGCTTTGGCTTCGGATTTAATTGCTTTTTGGACAAAATTTATTTCCCGTTTTCCGTTATATAATTTCTTGTGCTAATATTTTTCGCGGAATTTTAATTTAAAATTTGCGGTTCCCAATGGTCATTTTGAGTTTAAAATTCGCGATCAGACTCTTGCCGAAATGGTACCTCATATGAACATGTACCTTCGCACCTAATCGACCCATATTGTTTGGCTATAAATTTAGAGGTTTTGCCTCATTTTTCTGCACCGAAAATCTGCATACTCTCCTCTTTCTCTTCTGCATTTCTGCATTACTTTCCAACAAGCAAAACGTAAGTATCACTATGGTTTACTTCCATTTGTTGAGTTCGACGAAGTTCTTTAATTTCCATTGCCGGTATTACAGAATAGTTATTCCGTTCTATCCTGGGAGGAATTAATCTAACAACCATGGGCAATAGTGAGGGGGGGAAATTCCGTAAAGAAACACATTTTTCCGTTCGGCTCGGAACTTTTTTTATTATGTTTCTGCTTCTGTTTGTTTTATTTTTTGCAGAAATTATTATGAACACAGGTTTATATCATTGAGTGCGTACGAAGGAGAGTAATCGCCTTGCTTGTTGCTTTGAAGACAAGATATGTTTGGATTAATTATGATAAGATAATATATACTATGATTAATTATCCTGGTATTATTTCTTTTTGACAGTTTGGTGTGTTGTTAATCATGAGATTGTCAATTTTACTGCTTTATCATGGGAATACTATTCTACCAATTGACACATATAAGTTATCCTGATATTATTTTTAATTCTGAAATAAGTTATCCCAGGATTAATAACCAAACAAAGGACAAGGAGGTACTAAGTTCTTATCCCAAGATTATTTTTGCTTATTCCATTGTACCAAACATCCCCTTGAAGTGATGGCATGCCTTCTCTACACAATACAGAGTTGCTTTTAAACTTGACAAAATTTGCTTCTTCAGAAAACCTTGTTCAAGGTAGTGTTTTTAAAGGCGTGGGTGTAATGTGAGACGTAAGCCCGAGACACGAGGCGTAAGCCCCATAGGTATTTAATTTTTAATATTTTATAAAATAATATAATTATAGTGAATATTTATAAACATGTAAAATTGCATAAAAAATAAAGGAAACTATAAACATTCGAAAAGAATAAAGTTTTCTACATGGAGGAACAAAAAGGATGACTAACCTGCAATTTGAACTTTGAACTTGCTGCTATGAAGGATAATGAAGTTCTCTTTGTATTTGTAATTTTTTTTGAATATTCGTTGCTTTAGGGAGATATTAGCAGACTAGCGGACAAGATAAAAAATTGGAAAAAGATCAGGAATTAGGTCTTCAATCAATAAAAAAAGGTCTTAACTCTTAAATTTAATACACTTCAGTTCCTTTTTAAATTTTTTTAGTAATTAACAAGCTGAATTTTGAAAATTTAGGTATCATATGAAGGACTTATTCAACAAATTTTGTTTTGATTTGAAAAACTCTGGGGCTCACGCCTCATTAAAAAAACGCGCCTCAAACGCTTGGGCGTACGCCCGGGTGTACACCCCTAATGTCCGGGCGTACGCCCCGAATTGTTGGGCATACGCCTCTTGAGACTTTTGCCTCAAACCATCACCCCGGGGCGTTTTCGGTGCGCCTCGCCCCAGGGCTCGACCCGGGACTCGCCCTGAAAACGCCTTTTGAAATACTGGTTCAGGGTATAAACTATAGGAGATGAGTGGCAGCAATGTATTTGTTGTCGGTACTGAAAATGTTGGCTCAGAATCTGGAACTGTAAATGGTAGTTTTAACAACAGGAAATCTGTTTGTATTGTTGGTCGATCAGGTACATCAATTTAGAGGATTATTACCCTAAGAGTCACATATATTATTCTTACTGATATAATATTGTTCTTTATGACGCTACTACTTCATTCTCTTAATTAACAGAAAACACATAACGTTCAAGTCAATTGCAACCTTAAAAGGACTGGTCTACTGGACAACCAAAGATGTTCCATCTGCACAACAGAAGACGAAAATAACAGCCTAGTGTCACGTCCTTAGTCTTCAACTAAGCGCACGTGCGTCACTTGACAACTTGCTCACGATTTCGTACAACTTGCTCACGTTCTTGCCATGCCATGTCAGCCTTACTACACTAATGATCGCTAAGGGAATGTTAGAACACAAGAGAACTATTAAAGGAAGCTTTGTTTTAGAGAGAACTTGAATTGCTTGCTTGGTGAGTTTACAAATGCATGCCCCCTATTTATACTGATCACCTAGGGGCTAGTGTGTAAATAATAATTGTTCTACAAGTCCTTCCATATTTCCAAATAAGTCCCTTCTCTAGAATTCTCTACATAACTAGAATCTTCTAGAGATTTTCCTAGAAATCTATAGGTTTCTAGAGTCTTCGTAGGAAAACCTATATATTTCTCTAGAACCTTCTCCACAAGTGCTACTCTATTTTATATGTAAGCTTCCACATAGCATTAATATATGCCAAATAGTGCCTACGTGGCATGATGATGTGGTGGGTCATGACACTAGGAACCTTGTTTTCAAAGTCAGTTGATCCTATTTGCAGCTGACGCATTAAATCTAGTTCATAAATTTCACTAGCTATAGTAGTCTATCATAAACAATTGAGCAACTAAAGTTAACTATGTCAATTTCATCAAGCATAACCAATCCAAACTCTAGATAAAGAAGAGAGATGCAGTAGGTTGACAGTTAGCATAGAACTAGTCATGAATATAACGTGGAGATTCATATAAATGATTTCAGCTAGTTTAGATAGTGTAATTAATTTATTGAAACAATAAAACAATTGACATCTATGTATGCTGACCTAGATGAGCAACGATAAGTTCAAAGGTAAGCGGAGTCTGTCAAATACAAAGAATCATAACAAGTGAAAAATGCTCAAGTAATCAAATCGGCAGCTAACAAAAGCTTCTTTCTATTGTGAAATATAGAATAGAACTTCAAAGATTGAATTGCAGGTTGATCAGTAATTAAATTTCAAGATCAAAATATATCTACTGTTTTTTGAGCTCTACTTTGTTGATTGCATTGCCAGAAATTAGTGTGGCGTTAGGAACACCAAAATAAAAAGAGATAAAACATTTCGACTCTGCTGGGGATCGAACCCAGAATCTCTGGTTTCGTAGACCAGCGCCTTATCCATTGGGCCACAGAGTCCCTTTTTGAAAACGTTTTGCTTCATTATTTTAAACTATTAAATCTGATATTTTACACAAACAAAAGGCTGGTGAGATGGCTGATGATTATCCATGTCTAACCACTGATGAAAAAGAAAAGTCCCTTCCAACGCACTCCTTTTCTACTTTCTCCCATTTTCTCCTAATATTCCACCCACTTTCCTTTTATTTTTTTATTTTTAATTTAAAAGAAAATAAAATTCTCAAGTCTTTTTGCCTTTGAAGGTATTGACAAATATGGGATATTAGAGCAGCATAGTGGAATTTGTTGTCATCAAAAAGGAGAAATACCAAAGCTTTAATAATAATGGGTAGTGAAAACAAAGAAGAGGAAAATCAAGAGAATCTTGTTCAGCAGAAGAAGAAGAGTTCATTAAGGAGTAAAGCAGCACACTTTGTATCAGATGTTGCCACTGTTATTCTCAACCCCATTTCTGATAAACCCTTAAAGCCCCGTCCACCTCCTCTTCCCGTAAGTTTTATTATTTTTTGGGATTTCGTCATATTAATTAGTAATTTTTTTTCTTTTCTGTGGTTTATAATTTGCTTTATTGCTGATCATTTTCAGCTCTTCAATACCCAATTGGAAATTGATCAGCAGTAAAGATTTAGGTTGACTATTGATTGTTGAGTAGTTGTGCTCCGCCTAATTCTTGAGCTACTTTTTCTTTGCTATATTGCAATTTTTCACCTATTAACTATTCAATCTGAGATTTATGCTTTGGGTCTGTGTAAAAGATAATCTGGAATTTTTAGCTGAACTGGGTAATTGCTGATTTTTTTTTTTCTAATCATAGTATAACTCAAGTGAGAATTTTCTTTTAATATATATTCTTGTTGGAGTTTAACTAATATCTACCAACCGTCTTTACACTATCAGGTCACCTTTACCTAGGTAATCTGCCTAATTTTCAAGATTACAAATTCCATCTTTTTATGGAGGGTTATCTGTTTATATCTTTCGAGTGACCTGATAGTGTAAGCATTTCTTTATACTGTTAGTATATATAAGTTGAACTCTTTTTGTTGGTTTTCAGAGGGATTCAGTTCAGTTTGCCGCTCGTTGATTTTTCCACCATAAGGTAATCGTTAGGTCGTCTAGGGTTAGAGAAGTACAAGATATGACTTGGATTGCAGCATCATAAGCACTTTTTAGTATCACTACCTGTTATTTTAGACGAATAATGCAGCGTAGATAACAGTATCAATATTGGGGCATATAATTTGGAATTCAATATGAGTTTAAATGGAGTAACATGGTATAGCCGACCTCCATCTTGTTTGTGACTCAGGCGTATTTGTTGTTGTATAACTTGGTATGCAGTATCCTCACAGCGAAGAGGTTTGTAATATTTCCCATTTTCATCTTACTGTGACGACAACAACTACCCAGTAAAGTCCCACAAAGTGGGGTCTGGGGAGGGTAATGCGTACGAAGACCTTACCCTACCCCGATAGGGCAGAGAAGTTGTTTCCAATAGACCCTCGGCTCAGGTTTCATCTTAATGTGAGTTTTAGTTAATTTAAAAGAGTATGCTAATACTATTTCTTATGTTTCTTTAGGAAGATGGATCTGATTCAGAGGGAAGTAAGCATGAGTCATATGCAGAGGAAGATGCCAAGGATTTAGTTGATGGTCCTGATACATCTTCTCTCACCGCATTTCTATATTCTCTGCTGTCGACCTCAGGATCCGTGGGTAAGTCTAACATTAGTGGCAAGCAAGACGAGTCAACACCTGAACCTATAATGAAGGAACCTAGCAGAAGAAAAAGTATACTTTCCAGGGGTAAACAGTACCTCGGTAGAGCGTTTCACGGAGTCGCTAGACTAGGCGGTTTTAGAAATCAGGGTTCTGCAAAGAGCAGTTCTGAGATAGTGTTTGATGATGGAAGTAATTCCAAAGTTGATGGTCAGATACCTTTGGAAGATATGAATCAGAAACTTCCTCCGAGCAATCTTCCGGAAACTTCTGAGCCTTCAATGCTCCTCTCTGAGAAGGCTAGAAGCGCTCTTTATGCTGCATTGCCGGTGCTTGTGCAGGACAGGAAGTGGGTCTTGTTATACAGGCAGGGGATCATAAGTTGAATTAAATTTGAATTCCTTTCTCAGCAGCATCTATATGCTTATTTTCTCTTCTACTTTCCACTTTAACTTCTCGTTTCTATTTTGCCAGTACATGGAGGAATGGAATATCACTCTCAACGTTATATAGGAGAAGCCTACTCTGGCATGGCACCAGTCTGCTGGTAATTATGTTAAGAGATATTTATATGCTTATAAAGACGGATGTACCAGGAGTAACATATTGGAAAATAGTTTTGTTTACATTTTGAACAGTTGTTGATTGTGTATGATCTACATAAATAAGACTTATTTTTTTATTGTCGGTTAGGTGCGTGTATTTCACTTCTCGAAGAATCTACGGCTAATCTCCTTTCCCTTTACAAAAATCTATTTGAACTTAACAAAGAGTAGATACCTCATGCTGGCTTATACGTGGAATTGGACCCAGCTATGTTATGAATGGATGATCAAATATTCCTGGGTCCTGTTATCTTTTTATGCTCTAAATTATTAGTGTTGCTTTCACAGTGCAAATTATATTTTTAAAAACCAAGTAATCCTTCCAATTTCAGGGAGGTCAGATTTTCACTGAATAGACGAGGTGTGTCCTTGTTTCATAACAAGACCTAAGTAATGCCTCTCTTGGCTGATAAACTCATAATTTGGTAATTTATTCCTTCTGATATTTTTGGAACTCAAGATTTCTGGGTTAAGCGTTATTGTTTTGAAAAATATAATAGATTGATCATGAGCTGGAAACGCCTCTGAAGTTCGCTGTGTGCCATTCTTGAAGTCAAAGGGCGGTAAATTTTTCACTTTAGTTTTTGATTCTAGCTGGTTGCTCTTTTCGAATGAGTCTGAGCGCTATTTGCATTATTGAAGTTAAAATCATTCCCTTGTCTGGTGTCTTTTTCTTTTGTCACTGTGAATTGTGTATGTAGTCATTAAGACGTCAGACTTGAGATTATTAAATCTGGTATGAGATGCTAGTTGTGTCTCTCTCATGTCGTCCATATCTTATAGGTTGTGGGGGATCGTAATGGTGCTGTATTTGGTGGCCTAGTTGATGCACCTTTAAGGGCAACAACTAAGAGAAGATATCAGGTAATTCTGAGCTGAAAACTCAAAACATGTTGCTTTGTGTTTGAGTTTCCATTTTTTCTTCTCGATTTTGATTGTGGTATTTGACAGGGTACAAATAATTCATTTGTTTTCTCAAATGTATCTGGCCAACCTGTTATATTTCGACCCACAGGTATCTCTTTTTTCCTTATATTTTTACCAGACATTTCATGTTGGAGAACAAATTTCCATTTTTGATTTTTGTCTGCTGTCCTGTGTAAATTTAATTAATACATTGGGATGGGAGTGGATTGTTCAGCATCTCATTGTCTTTTGTTGTTTGTGAAATTGATGATCAAAAGGAGAATCAAAATAGTGGTCCACTTGTGGGAGAACATGGGGTTGAAACATTTTTAATCCATTGGTTACATGATTTACTGTCATTTGAGATGATGAAAACATAAGCATACAAGCTATGAAATATTGTGTTCGTAGTGTATACCGAAGATGTATCAATCTTTTTACTATTTTCCAGAAATTAGTCATATTTTTTTCTACGAAACCACGACTGTTCCAATCCTAGCATGAGTCGCATGGCTGGAACGAGAGGATTAAGGTAGAAGGTTAGTAGGTAGTTTATAGTGTTCATCGATAGGCTTAGTAGCATGCATGTCCCTTCACATTCTTAGATTTTTATTACATTATGTGGTTTTGTTCGCCTCAGGTATTGTATTCCCTGTTGCTATTATTTGATACTATTTATCCTTTATTTGTCCCCTTTTTTTTTCTTTTCTCTTCCATCTTTCTTCCTTTTGCTTCCCTCTTCTTCTTCTTGCCCTTCCTGAGCCGAGGGTCTATTGGAAACAGCCTCTCTACCTGCATTAGGTAGGGGTAAGGTCTGCGTACCCACATGTTGGGATCAAACTAGGTTTGTTGTTGTTGTTGTTGCGGTACAAGTAATCCCAGGATTTTTTGTACCACAATTGTGGTATTATTTTTATTCCACACTTTATGTGGGATAATAATCTCGGGATTATTGATGCCCAGAGACAAACCACAAAATGACACATTTGCTCTTCTTGAGAACCCTTCTCCCCAAGTCTTTTAAGAAAGCCAAGGTTAAAATTGGAGATAAAAGTTTATCCAAGTCTATCTAGTGTAGTATGACATGATTTATATTATACCCGCATATACCATTTTTAGTCCAACGATCCAAATAAGAAAAGGTGAGCCCGGTGAAAAAAGTATCCCGCATTCACGCAGGGTCCGGGAAAGGGCCGCACCCCGGGGGGTGCGATATAGACCTACCCTAATGTAAGTATTAGTGATTGCTTTCACGGCTCAAATCCGTGACCTATAAGGTCACACAGAGACAACTTTACCGTTGGTCCAAATTATTTATGGGATATACTTGTAATGATACCTACCAATAAACAATCCTGTCATTATTTAATTTAAACCCCGTATTATAATCTCAGTATTACTTGTTCACAAACCAAACGATCCCGAAGTGATTATGTTTTTGACTCTTATTATTCATTTCCTTTAGCTTTTTATGAATATGTTTCAGCCTTAGGACTGTTTAGAATTCAAATCAATTCTTATGAAACTGATACTGGTGCCTAAGTAGGTGTCAATCGCTATTTCACTGTCTGCTCCACCGAGTATTTAGCATTGGGAGGTGGTGGTCATTTTGCTCTCTACTTAGATGGGGATCTGTAAGATTTCTTTCTCCTTTCTTTTGCTCCTGATTTCATTGCTTTATGTTTTTTAATAAGTAAAGATGAAATCTAATAAATGGTGTAACAACACTATGTGCGTTACAAATTGTGCAAGGTCCCCATCATATCTTACATGGAACTTTATCTTTAACAAAAGCCAGGTTTGCACCAGAAAAGCTAGCCAAAAGATTGTGTTGGCTATGCAATTTTCTACTTATTGAATCTACTGTTGAATTATGTTTGTATGCCTTTTCACCACTTCTCACTTAATATCATAATGTCCTCCAATAAAGGGAGAAAAAAGAGGATTATCGAATGCCCCACAGCCTCTTGGGAGTTACCTTCTTCGTCCATCCAATTTTTTTGTTGTCATGCCAAAATTTGAAATATTAACCTTCTCAATGAACTCAAGGTAGCAACTATCATCATCGTCGTCATGAACCTCACCTTTTTGACTTAATATATTTACCATGAAATCAAATCTTATGATTCCAACTTATTTGGGATTAAATTCAAGTCGACTTTTTCAGGCTAACAGGTTCAAGTGCAACATCAGAAACATATGGAAATTCTTGTTTGGCACACACTGAAGACTTTGAAGTTAAGGAAGTTGAGGTAGACTCGCACTGTATCTCTGTGTGTGTTTGTGTTTGCATTCGTGTGCGGGTTGTGGCCTGCCTTGTCTCTGTCTGTATATGTAAAATGTAAATGCATGTCTGTCAGCCTGTCACAGGGCAGTTTGTTTGCACTTAGCTATATGAAATTTAACTTTAAAGAGTGCAATATACATTTATCATGTGCCATGCAGTTATGGGGCTTTGTATATGCTTCCAAGTACGACGAGATGGTTTCCCTTTTGCGAACAGAGGCACCTGGAATTTGCCGCTGGTAAATACCGCCCTTCCAGTCTAAATGATCGTGTCTGTTGGATGCCTGTGCTTGAGCACCATGTGGAATGCAGGATAGTTTTTGTACATATTTTGTCACATGTTAAGCAACAATTTTACACTTGTATAGATGTGTTTCCCCACATGTACAGCGAACCAGTTTGATAAAATGCTCTTCTCTTCTTATTTGCTATGGCAAATGAGAATGAATGTGAGAGCCAACTGAAAATATTCCTTAAACTGTTCTCCAGTAACTGAGGCTAATGTGCTGTGATTAGCGACGAAGCCATGATTTGAAAGTTATAGGCTTGAGATTCTAGTTCTTTTAAGTTATGGGTTTCAAACTAATATTTTGTACATATGCAATGAATTTCTTAAGACAAATACATGGTTTAGACCAATGTTACTGGTTATACCGAACCTATAATCTACACACTAGCTCTGCCCCTGCTGATGCTGCAGAAGTATTTTTCTTTACTGAATTTAAGATGTAAGTTAGATTTGTTTGAGCAGGTGCTTGGTGTTGTCTATTTACATCCGAAGTAGGGGTGGGTATCGGTCGATTCGGTCCAGTTGTGAATGTTATCGGTTCGGCATATCGATTGTCGGTCTAATAATATGCTAAACCGATTACTGAACCAATAAGATATGGTTATCGGGTATCGATTTTTCGGTTATCGATCCTTATCGGTTTACCCGATAAGAATATAAAATATCCAAAAAAATTATATTTTTATTATAAAAATCGTGATCATACTTGTAAGAGAAAGGAACTGAATTTTAGCTCATAAGAAAAGATGGATTAAATTTCAACTTTTAAAAGGAAAACTTTCTTTATTTACATTTGAAAATCCCAATATGATCTCAATTTTTAAAGTTATAAGTTAGTAGGAGTAAGGAATAAAATATTCAACAATTTAATCTTACTAATTATCTCACTGCGGGCGTAATGAATAGGAAAAAAATAAAATTTTAATCTTGTAAATACTAAAGAATCAGTGCATCAAAAGAAACAAATAGAAAAATTAAAAATCTAAACAATTAATTCTTTAAAGTATAAAACTAAAAATCTCAACTCAAAAAAATTAAGATGAGAAATTCAGAAAAGTATAAAACTTACTCTAAGGATTAAGGTTTCAATATGAAAAGTAACTGCCGAGAGAATTGAGAAAATTAAACGATAAAGTGGCTTTATATAGTTAGTGAGTAAAACAATAATTTTGTTAAAATTTATTGAGCTATCGGTTAAACCGTTAATAAAATTAGCTAAATCGAGACCCGAACCGATAATCCAATAGTCAAATAACATTAAACCATTATCGAACCATTTACCCAATAACCCGATATTAATAATCCAATAGCATTTTATTGGTTCAGGCTATCGATTATTACCCGATATATGCCCAGCCCTAATCCGAAGAGTCGAAATCTTTGACAGTATGATATTTCGTAGAGACAAAACCAGGTCCTGGTGTTTGGTCAAATTAAACCTCTCAATCCATATTCTCAAGTATTGTGTATTGAGGCAAGCAATTCCTACTTGAATGTGTAGTCATTTTGACGTCTTTAGCTACAGTTTTGGCTATGGTCGATCAACCATTGATCCAATTAAATGTATTATTACAAATGTTCATTGCGAGTACACCTAAACAAATTCAATGCGGATTCTAATGGAACGAAGCTTGGCCATTTTCTGTAGCCAACAAAAATTTCTTAACCATCTGAGGAAAAACATTTCAATGGGGAACAAGAACGTTACATATTTATTTTACATGAGTTGTATGAGGACGTTAACAATGCATAACTTCTCAAGATGCAATATAATTCTACTTATTGATTTGATGCATGGATGTGGGATTAAGTATATATTTTTATGATCCATCATGTAACATTGTTACTTGGCAACTGAGCATGGTATTTGAGAATGTGAAAGAATTCAGAGAAGCGGTAACCAAAGAAAGGAATTCAGAGCATGGTATTTGGAGGGGGGACGTTGTGTTCTGATTTTACAAGTGTTAATATAAGTGTATTTATTTTGTTTAACTTAGATTTTACTGTCTAACATACGATCTGATGTTTGAAATGTATATTTTGTTTTTAATGCTATCAACAGGTTTGCAAACATGCAGAAAGATTTATACTGGCCCATTAGTTGATTCTACCCATGTTACTAGAGATATTTGATATAATCCTTCTAAAGGTTTGAAATGGAAAGGGAAGAAAGTTGTGACTCAAAGACAACTTCAAGTCCAATCTTCAATGGCTAGAATCAAGACAAGATCTCAAACAACTGGAATACAAACAAGATCTAAAGTAATAGGGAAATCTCCCTCCAAAAAGACCACTTAAATTTCACTGTTTGGATGTGGTGTTTGAGATACTGTACTGCTTTTTTGTGAATCCATGGGGTGGCTGTTTTTGTTGATACTTGATGGTGGTACACCACTTTTATGTATTTTGTGAACTTGTTAGTCATGTGTATGTCTAGTTGTATATGGACAACGTCGTTCAACTCTAGCGTTTGATGCACAACTAAAAAATCAGGTTTTAGCGACAGATAAATTTTGTAGTTAAACAGAAAAATTCGTTGCTAATCTCATTTATAAATATCCAGGTAAGATAGAGCTATTCACTATACTTGACATACACAGTCCATTGTATAAAGCGGAGGAGGAATAAACATAAGGTTCAATTGAGGCGGAGCCACCTTAGACTAAGGTGTCATTGAAAAATTATACTGTATAACTAAGTTATAATTTTAGTTTTATGTATATATATTATATGTTGAATCCCCTTAGCCTTTTTATATTTTGGCAGAAATTTTTGTCTCCGACAGTAACACTTCAAACTCTTTCGTTTTTTCCATGAAGTATTTGCTTTGCGTTTGAATTTGTTATTATTGTGGATCAATGGCGTATTGGACTAACTTAAAGGATAGACTACTTTCAAAAATATAATTTTTCGAGGAATGAAATGTAGTTGAACCCCCTTCTTTATCTCTAATTAGCTTTGCCACTAGTTGAAGTCCGTTATGTAGAAAGTTCTACATTATTAAGCAAATCTTTTAAGAGAACGAACGAAATTAATCACACCCAAGGCACATATCTCATTTATCACGTTAGAATGTCAAGAAGAAAGAATAATTACTCCAAAAGGCAACATAAAACATCAGGATTAAAATGAAATATGAAATAAAATAACAGTACTCTTCTTTTGCAGCTGGATTGGGATCCCTAGAAAGGAAAAAACGTAAGTCACAAATAACAAGCGAAGTGTCATGTTCCCAGTCTTCAACTAAGCGCACGTGCGGCACTTGATAACTTGCTCACGATTTTGCACAACTTGCTCACATTCTTGCTATGCCAAGTCAGTCTTACTACACTAAAGATGGCTAAGGAAATATTAGAACACAAGAGAATTGCCAAAGAAAGCTTTTGTATTAGAGTGAACTTGATTGTTTTGCTTGATGAATTACAAATGAATGGACCCCTTTATATACTAGTCTCCTACGAGCTAGTATGTAAATTTTAATTGTTACACAAGTCCTTAATATTTACAAGATAAGGGCTTTCTCTAGAACTCTCTACAAGCCTAGATGATTCCAAGGACTTTCCTAGCAAATACATAGGGATATAGGGTCTTCCTAAGAAAATGTCCATATTTCTCTAGAATCTTCTCAAAAATGCTAGCATTCCTCCTATGTAAGCT
>ML253508.1:0-11368 GCA_005239495.1 Nicotiana undulata
CAATTTTCGGCCAAAAATAACTCTACTTAAGGAGGACGAATTTCACCTAATTACTGACTTTCAAAGTTGTATTGTTTTTGCCCACCAAAAAGCAAAAACGTCCAAGGTTTTATTAGGCATATAGCAGAAGACTGCAGCCCTGGATTCTTGCTGTTTGGAAGCTTTGTGCAACGATTTCAAGAGGTTAGTGCTTCTAATCTTGTGATTATAGCATTGTCTAGTTTACATGTATTAGATGCCTAATTGATTTTGCTTGCTTTCACTGCGCATATTCTAACAGTGACGACTACAAAGAGTCTCCATAATTAATAGGAATTTTTGGCGACCTTTGTCGTGGCAAAAAGTGGATTGATATGCAACAAAAACATGTTCCACAAAATAGATTTAGGAAAGTCGCTACTGAATAATTACTTTAAGCGGCGATAGTAGTCGCCACAAAAAAAAATCAGAGGCAACATTGTTGTTGCCGCTAAAAGTGTTTACCTTTTGTGCACTAAAGCCTTATTTTTAAAAAGAAAAATATAATAATTTAATGGGTTGCTCAACATGATTATTAACCATCAAATACGCTTAAGAAAAATTATATAGAAACTTTTCATTACCAAATAGTCTATACAACAAAGTATACAATACTCCATAATACATGATATTGGTATGTACACAAGGAAAGAAAAAAAAATCAAATGTTTTGAGCTCCTACTTGTTGAAGAACTTTATCCTGCTATTTTAAGAAAAAATGCAAAGAATCATGTCTTCGAACTAGTCATCGAACAACTTTATTTTATTTCCCAGTTGTTGATGTACTTTGTCCTTGCTGATAAAAAAACAAAGAACATTAATATAATGTGTACAAGAAAAAGTGTTAATCCTAAGTCAAGTACTAAAGGAAAGTAGATAAAAAGAAAGGTCAGTTATAACAATATAAATATGCAAAGTGATTGTTAAGAAATTCAGGGGGGAAAAAATTTCAGCCTAGTGAAATGAGTAAAAAACCATATTTCTTGTAGTGACATACCAATTCGGCATTATAAAATGCTATGTTTGATTCATATTGTCTGTCTTTTAAGATTTTTTGTATTTTCTTTATGAAAAATATTTAATAGGTTTAGTCATAATAAATTATGGGCGTACACAGAATTTTTCATAAGCGGTGTCGATATTTAAAAAAGTAAAAAAGTAAACATATCTTTATATAACGACATCATATTAATAAAGTATATTATAATAATAAAATACAATTCGAGTATATTACTATAACTATAAATCTATTCAGAGTATTCACTTTCTGAAATTTATTTATAATAACATTATTTGAAATAATATCAATATTTTTAATAAGGCATCAAATAACCGTTCAAAAATTCAACAACAATTTGATTCAGTTAATGTCGAGTAAGAAAAAAATAGCAAGGTGACTTATAATGGAAACACAAGCAGCATGCCCAATTTTCTGAAATTGCAAATTCTAGAGAATAAGTAGTTTTTTTAGAATAGGGTTTTAAGTCTTAACCAGGCAAGCTGAAGAGCAAGTTGTCTATGGTCTTGTCCTTTTGTATCATATTTTGTTTTTCATATTAATTAGATATATATATTTTTTAAAATTTGGTGTCGGATGACACTGCTTCGACCAAGGTGCATTATTAATAATAGTTGTCTAAACTACTCTTTTCTATCATTAAACATCTCGCTTAATTAAGACTCCGCCAATTGAAACTATATATATATATATATACTCTCTTTTATACACATATATATGTATATAAGACAGGGGAGANATATATATATATATATATATATATATATATATATATATATATATATATATATATGAAAGAAAAATAATGACTTTTGTTTTCTAATACGTCTATGGTTTAACAAATAATTTCAGTTTATCAAATGATTAATATTTGGGATCGAAGAAAGCACAAAATTTTCCCGAAGCAAGAATTATATATGGACATCAGCAAATGAATTGTATGGTTGGAGATTTTGCTACTACGGAAATTAATTATGATAACCAAAAATTTATTACACCTTTGATTTTTATAATTAAAAGATAGAGTGTGCTATACGGATTTGCAAAACGAGAAAATGTATATATCATATTGTATTGTACCATATTAAATTGTATTATTTTATAAATATAACGTTCGGATAGATTGTATCATTTGCCGTCATTTCATGATGTGACGCACCAGCAATATGAAGAATAACTTTATAATATTGTTAAAAATAATTAAGATACATGGTAGAATAGGTCAGATAAAGGATAAAATAAGTTATTTAATAATAACAAAGGGCAAGATGAGAAAAAAAATAAGGTAACGATGTGAGTGTTCCAAATTGATCATTATATAAAGTGACACATTGTACCATTAAGTAATAATAGATTTAATAATATGATACAATAAACTTTAAGCATCAAAATAAATATTATATTTAAACTAACAATACAATACAATAGATAACACCCATCCAAAAATATTGTAATTTTAAGCATAGTCCTAAGTTATATTTTTTGATGCTATGTATTATCTTTTTGGATTACTGCCGCGCCGCCCTCAATGGCGGACACCACAGTGTTAATTGCAGGTTCGGTCGAAGCCAGTAGCTTTGTTCAAACCATATTCGTATTAAAAAAACTCAATGAATATGTAAATATTATAAATTTAAAACCTAATAAATTAAAAAGATTATAGCCTCGAACCCATACATTTTAAATCCTAATTCCGCATCTGCGCGCCCTTAGTCAAACAATAAGGTGATCGAATCCGTTAGTCGAAAATGGTCAGCGTTATTACCTCCAAGAAGTACATGCCAAGTAATAAACTCCCAAAATAGAAGTTAGAACTGCTATTGTGATTTGGTTCAACATTTCTAGATGTTCACAAAAGAACAAAAATAAAAATATCTTATAATATGATTTGAAAAATCATATAATTCCATGTCACGTTTTATAACCATGCGTAGCCACAAGGAAATTGTATCAATTGTCTTAAGTAACTAAAAGAATAGGCTTTGACTTTAAAAGAAATTGCATTATTATTACTTGGAGAGTCATACAATTATTATTTTTTCCTGCAAAGCTTTTTTCCTCAAATGCATTTTTTGAAAAATTAACTATAAAAATTGCAATTTACAGTAATTTTTTATGAAGTTCAAATTTTTTTAGATATTATTTAAAAATTAAGTAAATGAGATTCTCCTTTTTAGGACACAGACTTAGGCATTAGAATTGACGTATCAGATAGCGGCGGAAGCAGAATTTTTAGTACGGGATTTAAAAACTTTTAAAAAGTGAATGTGCAAAGAAATTAAGAGAATTTAACATCTAATATATTTACATGTATTAAAAGATTTTATCTTATATATATAATGTAATTTTCGGACGAAGGGATTTCGGCAAAAGCTCCTTCAGCCCACCTAGTTACGCTCCTGATATTAGGTTAGGCCAGTTCCTGATATTATTCTGCAGGAATTTCACCTAAGCTTTCTTTAGGTAAACTTGGTTTCTGGATTAAATATAGGAAGATTTCCTTGTCAACGCATGACGTTATTGTGGTCTTAGTGAACCAAAATTTTTGCATAATTTCAACTCTTAGTTTATTCAGTAATTACATAGCTAAGGCCTAAGGGGAATACAGATGTGAATCAAGTGTGTAGTTAGTAGGAAGTGACTTTTCTCATATCCATCACTAACTCACAAAAAAACAAAAGCTATAAAAGAAACATAAATTTTATGAATTTAGATACTTCTAATATGGTATTTCTTTATAAATTAAACTTAATTTGCAAGGGCGGATCTATGTATATGATTCGGGGTGGTACGTCACCCGCAAGTTTCAGCGAAAACTCTATGTATATACATAAATATGTATGAGAAAGAATATATATATTTAAAGTGTCACCCACAGAACAAAATTTGCCAAGATACCAATGGTAAATGTCCATCTTTTCCTTTTGCTTGGCACCCGAAAGTCTCAAATTCTGAATTCGCCTCTGATTATTTGTACTACATTTTCTTATAAGGGGAAGTGGAAAAAGTTAACTTGTATTGAGAATACTAAAACATATCTTAGTGCAGTTAGCCAGAGCGGTTAAAATGAGTTGTGTAGAAGAAGTGTAAATATATATAAACATATCAAAAGGTTTTACAATTATGGGTTAAAATTGACACATCTAATTTGGTTACCAATCTTGGCAAATGACTACGATGATATTGAATTTTGCATGGTTAAAATTTATTTCCTACTTTAGTGTAAAACCAACTTCCTGAGACCACTTATTTAAGTGCCTCCGTAAAATATAGAAGAATTAATCTTAATAGTCGCTCACCCTATCACTTAAACTGTTAATAGTCGGTGAGGACAATAACAACATCAACAACAAACCCAGTTTAATCTCAATAAATGGGGTCTGAGAAAGGTAATATGTACGCAAATCTTACCCCTACCTTATGCATAATTAATATATAATTTATATATATGATTAAAAAAAGTAAACATGTGATATGGTCGACTAGTTTTGTAAAAGTCCCAAAAATATATGAAAGACATCAATACACAATGGTAATTACCAGTTTGGTCCATTTAAAAGTAGCTCATTACACAAATTGGTCAATTAATAAAATATTACTAATATTAGCCAATTAGCTATTTGTAACAAAAAAGGTCAAATTTTTATTTTCTTTTGAGTGGGTGTTATTAGAATATATTAGGTACATCTTATGTAGCTTGAATATCAGCTTTGGGATGATTTGGTGAAGTTTTGAGGTGGTTTGAATTGAAAATTCGAAGTAAAACTGAACATGAAAAAATGATGTGTGTATCACATTGTGTATCATTTGTGTATCATATATGTATCATATTTGTATCAATTTTGTATCATATGTTTATCCATGTATATCTGTGTGTGAGATACATGTTTGATACATTTGTCGCAGAAGAATTTTTTGAACTTGATTTAATTACGAATTTTGATACAAAACCAGTCCAAATCACCTCCAATCTTCCTCAAATTTTGTATATTGACCTATCTATATGTTTTCATTGAATTTCAACTGTACCCATTGAAAAAGTTTTTTTTCTCTTAGATTTTGGAATATTGTATATATTTTTATATTTCATCACCTTATTTGCTACCGAATCCATGAAATTTCCTTTCTCTTTTGCATCTAATGTTACTAATCACGCTTAAAAATATGGAAGGAGATTTTTACATGTGATTCTTTGAGAGAAAAAACCTTATTTATTTGGTTTTTCAATTGTTATATGTGTTTGACTAGTTTTGATAAATTTATAACTAATGACTAGATATTTGTAAGTTGAGACTTATTTGAGATATTTTTGTAAGTTTCCCTGATGCTTATACAACCTTTTTGCTGGCCCAAAAGGTTTGTTGAGAGTGTTCGTAAGAGTCAGCCCACGTTTCAGCACAGCATTGGGCTGATAATGCATATTTGGGCGAATCACAATAAGATACTTTTGTACCACTATTGATTTTTGAGAAATTTACCTAAATACAACCATCTAAAGAGTTATTTATAAAAAAAATACAAACAATTTTAAAAATTACTTTATATACAATTTAATACAATTTTTTTTTTAATCTTTTTAATTAAATTAGATACAACTTTTGATATGCCAAAAATATCTCATTTTGGAACTTGAAAATAGGGATTATGCCAACTAACACATAATCCCTGAAATTCAAAATAATCTAACAGTTCCCACTCACCTAGTTTGTGTGGTTTATATACCATTATTATATGTAAAGGACTATATTACATATATTTTTAATAAATATAATATATTAGTATACTCAAATCAAAACCTATATATTATACTAGAATGTTGATATTCTATTATATAATCAATGGTATATTAATTATTACATATTTAGTATACGGTGGATAAATGTGTGTGTTATATTGTTCCTATTATATATTATAGTATATCAATATTTGACCTTTATCTAAACAAGAAATAAATATACTTAGACTAATAAAGAGCAGTCCCGTGCACTAAGCTTCCGCTATGCGCGAGGTCCGAGGAAGGGCCGGACCACAAGTCTCTATTGTACACGGTCTTACCCTACATTTCTGCAATAGTTTATTTCCATGGTTTGAACTTGTAACGACTCGGCCGGTCGTTTCGTAGAACATGCATTATTATTACTGTTTTTTCCTTGTCATAGGTTGGTTATACTGTTTAGGATGTGTTGGAGTCGGTTGACTCGAGTTCAGAATGGCTGTAGTGAGAATTGAGACACTTAGTCTCTAAAAATAGCCTTATAGTTGGAAAAGTCAACTGGGAGTTGACTTATTGGTAAACGACCTCGGAATGCAGATTTTATGGCTTGGATAGCTTGTTAGATGATTTGGGACTTAGGGGTGTGGTCGAAATGTTTTTGTGATGTTTGGTGTAGAATTAGGCTTGAATTGGTGAAAGTAAGTTTTTGGTGATTTCCGGTCGGTAGTGAAAAATAGGCTATCGGGGTAGGAATGGAATTTTGATAGTTAGAACAGGTTCGTAATGTCATTTTGGATATGTGTGCAAAATTTCAGATCAATCGGAGGTGTTTTGGTTGGTTTCGGCATCGTTGGAGGAATTTAGAAATTTCAAAGTTCATAGGCTTGAATTTGATGTGATTTTGATGTTATCTTGGGTGTTTCGAGGGTGCGACTAAGTTTGAATGATTATTTATGATGTATTGGTATATTTGGTTGGGGTCCCGAGGGGCTCGGGATTGATTTCGGATGGTTAACGGGAATTTTTGGAGTTGGAAAATACAGCTTTCAGCTGCTGGTGTTTCTGCTATTGCGATTTCTGCACCTGCGGATATTTGACCGCAGGTGTGAGCCGCAGGAGCGGCAAGAAGGTCGCAGGTGCGGGTTTTTGAGTCCCTGGAGGAAGAACCGCAGAAGCGGTAGTGTTGGCCGCAGGTGAGAGTATTTGTCCGGTTAATGAAATTTCGCAGGTGTGGTCCCTTAGAGCGCAGGTGCGGATCCGCAGGTGCGAGGAAGGGCCGAAGGTGCGAAAAGCCTGGGCAGAAAGTATAAAAGGAGGACTTAGCGATTTTTAGTCTCCTTTTCACCATTGCGATTGCGGGTTCCGAGCTTTATGAGTGTCACACCTCCTTTTTCACCCCCCCTCCGGTGAGGGTAATAAGGGAGTTTTTTCAATTAAAGTGACAATAATCAAAATGTGATTATTTATTTAATCAGAGTCGCCGCTTGGGATAATTTATGGTGTCCCAAGTCACCGGTTTATTTTAAATCTCAAATCGAGGAAGTTTAGACTCTATTTATATTGTCTGCGAACCAGAAATCCGGGTAAGGAATTCTGTTAATCCGGGAGAAGGTGTTAGGCACTCCCGAATTCCGTGGTTCTAGCACGGCCGCTTAATGATCAAACTTGGCCTAATTTAATTACTATTTTTGTACCTATGTGCATTTTATATCTTTGCCTCTTTATTATTCTTTTGTATTCAAAGAGTTACTTGAAACGGGTCACGTATGCGTAAACCCATAGAGTTTTAAAATGTATCTAAAATCATGTCACGCGGACGTGTACATAATTCTCGACACTGAACTCATTCAAGGAGATAAATAAAGTGCGCAAGCGCGTATTTTCATTTTGTTGTCAAAAAGATACCGGAATCATGTCACGTGAGCGTGTACACAAGTCCGATAATTTTAAGAAGTTCGTCCCTAAAATAACTCTACGAGTGTCCATTTTAATCTTTATTTGTGTTACGTAAACGTATACACAATTTGAGAAAAAGAATATATTTTAGTTGTTTTTAATCAAAGTTACGTAAAACGTATACTTTGACGATTAATTTATCTTTGTAAGTTCATGGTAGTCTCTACCCCAAAAACTTTCGGGATTTATTATGTCTAAAGTCCATTGCTAAATCGTGTCATGAAACGTGGGCTATGGTCTAGTCTAGCCCAATTTGATCACTTTAGGCCTCATAGTTTTCGCTAATTGTCAAGAAAATAAGGCTGTGTAGATAAATACATGTCAACAATAGAAATATAAAGGAAATATTCAACTTCACAAATTCAGGAACTATGTATTTGAAAGCAGTAAACATACCCAATTGTTATAGAACATGGAGTATATATATTCATTCATTTCAAGTAGTCTAAACGTTATGCCGCATGATTCTTAATAAAGTCTACAGATCTATGAATTCTGAAGTCCCAAAAATATTCTTGAACATCAAATCCTATTTTTCCATATAAGCCATTTTAAGAATTTCAACAAGTATTGGAACTATTTTTTTTGAATCTGGATATTTTTTCACGTCTAAGGGACTTATCAAAACAATTGGTTGCAATTTTAACTCATTTTTCAGAATATTAAACTATCTAAAATGCCTGTTTAGGTTGATATTGCAAAAATCTGAAACTAAATTGTGCATATTCGTTTGAAATTGCAAACAGAATGTCCATTCTTACATTACAAGAGTTTCTAGAAATAATTACATTTGTTTCTACCAAGTAATTACTAATTCAAATGAAAAGAAAAGGAGATCATGTCGTTAAGCTACAACTTCCTCAAACTCGAACCCCTGGGGCTATCCTGCCTCTGCTTGTGATTGGCTATCAAGAAGAAATAAAAGGAAAGGAACCTGTTTGCATCTCGTGGAATGAATCTATCCATAAAGAGGATTAGATTCAACTCCAATCGTGCTAGCTTAAACGGAAAANAATGCTTTAACCGAGAGAACTAACGTAACATACTCTAGACTTCAAGTTTGCATCCAGATCATGGCTAGAGTTCATGCAGTAACTTGACTACTTTTAGGCATTACTTAAGGAATAAATCTGACCACAAAGGAGGTTAGATTCAATCCTTAATGATACTCTTGAATGAACATAGTATTTTCGAACCCTATATGGACTGAATCTGACCATAAAAGGGGTCGGATTTAGCTCCATAGGTTTTATACTTGTTCTTCTTGCCGATAATACCATAATCTGACTTTGCAGGCTTTGATGTAGAGAACAAATCTGATCGTTTGAAAGGATTCAGATTCCTTACTCTAAGAAGCCTTTTGGCCACTTCTTTTATCTCAAAAAAAGATAGATTTATCAATATGAACTACTGTTTTGGCACTATTGTGGGGTGAATTTGACCATGGAAAGGTCAAATTCATCTACCCTAGTGTCTTCTGCCTTACTAACAAACTAAGAAGCAAATGGAAAAAAAATGGAATTTAACTAGCAAATACATACTGACTTCAGGAATAAACAACATATTCAGATTTGTTATTATCAACATCTGAACTAGTCCTACTTTCAGATTTTCACACCAGATAAAATAACAACAATTCAGTTATAGAAGAAGACAAAATCGAGCAAAGAGGGAGATGGGGTTCATATTTTTGAATCTTGCAATAATATCAGACAGTTACATACCGTTTGAAGAGAAAATCAACCCAAATCTTGAACAAATAAAGGTCAAGTAACAGCAGTACAGAAAAATAGAGGCAAGATCAGCAGCAACCAAAAGCTTAACCAGATAAAACAGTAGCAGCAGTAGAAAACCAGCCAAGAGTTTGAGAGTATAAGAAAGAAACCTTTTTTCGAATCAGATCATCAAACAAACAAAAGCCATTTTCATAAGTTTGGAAAGGATTTTTTTAGTGAGCAAGGATGGTAGATTCAATCTTCAGAAAAGAGTTTGTAGAATATGGGATAATCCTTTTTCAGTAGAAATTTCAGCCTCTAAAAAGACATTTTTCAGTGTAAAAAAAAAGGGTCCTTAATATGTAAAAAGAGGGTATACTTATAGGGAGCTCAAGGATGGGATATGCTTTGGCATATTCCTCATCCAAGAGCTGAAAATAGTACATGTACAACTGTCAAACCTTATCCTATTGGGCAGTTGTACCTCCTTCTAGAACATTCTACTGATTTCAGACCTCATCCCCTATTAAAGTTACTGTTTTATCCCCTAAAAAATTGATTTCAAGATATCTTCTTAATTCTGGGTTGTTACACCCAAGATTCTTCTATTGTAATTCCCAAACTAACCTTTAGTACCCCCTAGAATTACCCCTTAAGGTTAATCAAGGTTAAAAGGTTAGGTTATTTATTAACTTTAGCTATTCCATCCTAATTGAATGATTAACTCAATAATTATCCTATTTTGATCTTAAGTGAATCACTTTTGGGACTTAGGCTAGGTTAATTAGGGAAGTTATTTAACCTAGGTTAACCTATCAAACAAATATTTTTTATAAGGTTACCATAATTAGGTTGATCTTTAGGCTAGGATTAAACCAAATTAGTCCATGACCAAACACTGGTTCAGGATTAACTAATTGCCTAATTAATCATGCCATTAATTAACTACTCCAATTATGATAATGCTTAAACAGACGAATAAGCAATTCATCAACAAATGATCAGGTCTACGAGTAACCGTAAATCCTAACAGGTTCTTGAAGTAAGTCAATCAATATGAACGATCTAGGGCAAGGAATCACAATCATTAGAAGTGAACCTACTACTAAATGAAGAATTCATCACAGCAACCAAACATGAACAACGAACAGACAACAAATAATGAACAATGAAAAAAGGCAATGACATCTAGACCTAATCAGTAACGAAGAGAGAAAGATAAAAGGAAACTAACCCTAGACAACAATAGAACTAACAATAATTAACGCGGTTGCATAATAACGATGTTAATGTAAACAAGAGACAAATAGGAAATCAGTAACTAAATAAATAACAAAACAGGCTAATTAAACAGAAATTCACAAAACCAGTCATTAACATGATTTTTTTTGTTTTGATATTGCATAGAAGTAGTAAAGAAGGAAGAATACCTATTAAAGAGCTTGGCCGAAAAGCTCGAAGGTCGCCAGACTTGGCCGAATTTCGGCGGGGTCTAAGAATGACTCAAACCCACATAAATCAATAGCCCTCGACGAGAGCTATCGATCCATGTAGGTGAGAGCCATTAAATATCTTTAATTCGGCCGGACATGGATATTTACATTTTCATATTTCCTAGATCTAAAAATACTCGAGATTGGGTATTTATTTGGGGAAACCAATGGTGGGGTGTGGTTGAGGATAAAGAGAGGGTTATTTGGTACAAATTTGGGGCGGATTGGTGGTGCTCTGCCGCCGGTGGCGATTTCCGGCTGGCGGAGCAAGGCAGAGGACCGGTGGAGCCGTGGTGGGAGACGCCGGGGACGACTGGCCCTTAGAGAGAGGTGAGAAACGAAGGGGAGAAGGAAGGGGTGTAATACTTAGGCAAAATGGGGTTTGGGGGGGGGGGGGGGGGGGGAGCAGGACCCTTATATAGGTTGTTTTTTTACACATCTTGGTTGGTTAAAA
>ML253508.1:26601-83106 GCA_005239495.1 Nicotiana undulata
GTGTAATACTTAGGCAAAATGGGGTGGGGGGTGTAATACTTAGGCAAAATGGGGTGGGGGGGGGGTAGTTAGGACACTTATATAGTTAGGGGAGGATTAGTTCCCAACCGTTGGATCATTGAGGATCAACGGTTGGGATTTAGATGGGCAAAACGATGCCGTTTCAGGGAGGGACACGCCTGGGTCGGGTGAGGGGTTGGGCTGGTCAATTTTGGGGAGGGGAATTTGGGCCCAAGGATTGGTTTTGGCCCAATTTCGGGTCCAAACATATTTAACTCTTTCTTTTCCCTTTTTTTCTTTTTCTTAACTTATAAAATTAGACTAAACCTAGATTAAACTCCCAACTAGAACCTAGTATGTAGAATTAAAATAGTTATCTATTTCTAATATTGAACTAATTAAATGACCTATAATTAATGAAAGAAAAAAATTACTAATTGCAATTAGAACCAACATAAATATGAAAATGACCCATATTTTGTAATTTTCTCATTTTTAAGTGAACAATTGATTTATTAATCCTAAAAATATGAAAACACGACTCAATGCAATGCAAGGTACTTTGACATTTTATGATTCTAACGAAATTAAACATGCATAAAATGCAAACAATTAACACGAAATTCTACAACATTTCGAATAATTGAAAAACAATTTATTTTCTGTAATTTGTAGGAGTAATTCATATAGGGCAAAGATCACGTGCTCACAACGAGGGTTTTTGAAGAGAAAAATAATTGTTCTTCATTGAGGTAAGGTTTTGGACTTATTAACTCGATTATATGTTATTAATGACCTAATTAGTATTGTTTAATTGGGAAAAATCAGTGGAAAAAAGGAGAACTAGGGCTTGAGTTTAAGAGACCTTCTAGGGGTGATTTGAGGGGTCATATGGACTCTGATTTCAGCGTTCTTTATATGTACAGACTCGTGAGAGGATGAGGATTATTTTGTTATAAAGTTTGTCGAGTTCCGAGACGTGGCCCCGGGGGTCGGGTTTTGGCTAATTTCGGGAATTGTGCATAAAGTCGATTTTTTTCGATTGAGTTTCATCTCCCTAGTGTATTTTGATGTGAAAATCTTAACTTGATAGATTTGGAGCACTCAGAAGTTGATTCGAGGGGCAAGCGTGTGGCGGAGTAGCTTTTCAGGCTAGTTTGAGGTAAGTAATGTCTTTAAATCCTGTCCTGAGGGTATGAAATCCCTGACTTTACATCCTTTCATTGTTTTGGAGTGACGCACACACTGGATGACGAGTGTGGTGCGTGCACGAATTGGGAATTTGGAAATTGGTTCCTTCTGAGGCAACTATTGAGTTGCTAGACTGCTTTTAAATCATATGATATATAGTATTACTATATTTTGATATATTTGGGATGTAAGCCACGTTTGGGGCCTAGTGCCGATCTGTTTAAATCCCTTGAGGGCTATTTTTATAATATTTCTCACATAATAAATATGATTTTACACTCAGTCTTTCTTGTTAAATTGTTTGACACTCAGATTTGTGATATTATCATTTCCTGAAATGAAATACTGTTTTGGGTCGAGAACCCCGTTTATTTATGGCCCGAGTGGCATGTTGAGAGTGTCTGACTGAGTGAGGCCGAGAGCCAATATTGTGAGAATATTTATGATATGAGAGAGGCCGAGTGCCTGAGTGATTGATGCCATGATTTGGCTGTTTATAGTGCTTGGGCTGTAGGAGCCTTTCGGAGTCTGTACACAACCCCAGTGAGCGCAGGTACCTTATGAGTGCGAGTTCCGAGTGCCGAGTGACGAGTGATCGGGAGGCATGAGTGACTGAGGGGAGCTAAGTGAGTGTTAATGAGTGATGGTGAGGTGCTGAGTGACTGATTATGAGTGATGATTTGGCCCAAAGGGCAGTTTATAATGATATTTGCTGAGCTTTTGATTATGATTCACTTTATTTTTTTTTCATACTAAGATTTTTTGTAGTTTATTGAGAAACATTTGAGAATATACTTGTTCAAAGGATTTTTACAGAAACTGGTTTTCAAACATATGTACTAGATGTTTACGTTATTAAGACTCAATATTTCTACTATTTGTGAATTGATGTTTGGTACTGTGTGATTCTTATCTTCAGACTTGATTCATTTTCATTACTACTGAGCTGGCGTACTCATCATTACTCTCTGCACCTCTGTGTGCAGATTCAAATGCTGGTTCTGAGCAGTAATCAACTCAGTCCGCCAGGCGTCAGCATTCGGGATTTCAAGGTAGCTGTCCAGCGTTCACAGCTTCTCCATTTCCCTTCCTTCATTAGTATTTGGTATTTTGTTCTGAGACATTGTTTTATGACATTAGCAGTGTTAGTATATTTCTTATATGCTCGTGATCAGTTGACTCCAGTTCTGGGAAATGATATTAGACTGTTAGATTATATTACGTTCTCTTAAAGACCTAGAAGATTTTATACTCGCTATTAATGATTTTGGTAAATTTTATTAATTGTGTAATTATGTTATAGTGGCTATCCTAGTTCCACGATAGATGCCATCACGACCAGTTAGGATTTGGGATCGTGACAAGTTGGTATCAGAGCACTAGGTCGCATAGGACTCAACGATCATGAGCAGGTTTAGTAGAGTGTTGCAGATCGGTACGGAGACGTCTGTACTTATCTTCGAGAGGCTACATAACTCTTAGGAAAAGTCTCATTTTCTTGAACTCTGTCATGCCATTCTATTAATTCTTGAAATCTAAACTCTTGTTGTTTCATTCTTTCACAGATGGTGAGGACACGCGCTACAGATCAGGGTGACCAGACACCAGCCGGACCCACGAGGGGTCAAGGCCTTGGTGGAGTTAGGAGACCAGCCCGTGCAGTAGCCGGGACAGTACCAGTGGATCCCCCTACTATTCAGGATCAGGTTCCCGCCGAGGGTGCCCCAACGGGACAGGCTCAGGCACCGACAATGCCTATTGTCATTTCGGGTCTTCAGGAGACCCTAGCCCAGATCTAGACAATGCGTACCATATTGGCTTAGGCAGTTACTATGCCTACTACTGCCGCTACATCTCAGGCCAGGGAAGACACTCAGACTCCAGCTGCCCGGACACCTGAGCAGGTTGTACAGGGTTTTCAGGCACCGGGGGAAGTCCCAGCCCAACCAGTTGCTCCAGTTCAGGACTATGTGGTCCCAGCTATGACCGAGGATGAGAAGCGCAGGCTGGAGAGGTTCAGTAGACTTCAGCCTCCGACTTTTAGTGGCACAGAGGGCGAGGATGCCTAGGGTTTTCTGGAAAAGTGCCAGAGGATACTCCGTACTGCTGGGATTTTGGAGACCAGTGGGGTCTCGTTTTCTACATTTCAGTTTGTTGGTGCTGCCTTCACTTGGTGGGAGGCATTTGAGAGGCGTAGCCCTGTTGGTTCAGCACCCCTCACCTGGCAGCAGTTCTCCACGATCGTTTTGGAGAAGTATGTTCTTCAGTCCCATAGAAAGGAGCAGGGCAAGCAGTTTGAGCAGCTGCGCCAAGGAGAGTTGTTAGTTACACAGTACGAGATGCGGTTTTCTGAGTTGGCTCGACATGCTTCTGAGTTAGTCCCTACTGATAGGGAGAGGATCAGGAGGTTTGAAGATGGTCTCACACTTTTCGAGATATCTCCTCCAAATCACTGGTATGGCTATCAAAATCGTGAGCATCAACATGTAGGTTCCAGATCCAAGTGGTAGTATCAGGACCTTTAGCTATTGTTCTTGAGAAATGACCCGGTCTGGTCCATTCCTCGAACGAAGTTTTTACGGGATCCCTATCTACCAAAATTTTAACTTCTGGTTCCGGCGAACGAATAATCATTGAGTCCTCCTCTTTCCGGACAACANTGGTTCACAGGCAGGAGCGTGAGGAAAGGGAGGCTAAGAGGCCTCGGGGATCAGGTAGCTTCAGTGGTGCCCCATTCTAGAGGGCATTTTCAGCACAGCAGGGGTCGCCCATTTAGACCTCCTCAACCAGCTCGCCCAGCTTATAGTGGCGCATCTTCGGGGCAGGGTCCTGACAGATCTCATCCGGGACGTTCTTCCTTTAGTGCACTTCCAGCTCAGAGCTCCTCTAGAGCATCATCATTCCAGGGTTCTTCTATGCATGGTTCATCCGATGACTATTCTAGTGGCAGGGGTTCCCTTCAGTCCCCATCTCCAACTCCAGGTAGTTGTTTTGAGTGTGGAGAGTTTGGGCATTTATGGAGGCAGTGTCCTTGTCATCCTAGTAGTTCATCTCAGCAGAGGGTTCAACCCTCGACATCAGCCCCAGTCACTTCACCACCCACCCAGGAAGCCAGGGGTGGTGGTCAGGCAGCTAGAGGCCGCCATAGAGGGGGAGGTCGAGCAGGTGGAAGCCAGCCACATATATATGCACTCCCAGCTAGGTATGATGCTATGGCCTCCGATGCGGTGATTACAGGTACCATCTTAGTCTATCACAGTGATGCTTTGGCTTTATTTGACCCTGGTTCCACATACTCATATATTTCGTCATATTTTTCTCACTTTCTGAATATGCCCCGTGAGTCTTTAGTTACGTCTGTTCATGTGTCGAATCTGGTGGGCGATACTATTGTTGTAGACTGTGTGTATCGGTCGTGTGTGATATATATTGTGGCTCTGGAGACCCGAGTAGACTTGTTGTTGCTCAACATGGTTGATTTTGATGTGATAATCGGCATGGATTGGTTATCCCCATGTCATGCTATTCTTGATTGTTACGCTAAGACCGTGACCCTGGCTATGCCCGGAGTTCCAGAGTTGAGTGGAGAGGGTCCATTGAGCATGTGCCCAACAGAGTGATTTCTTACTTGAAGGCTCAGCGTATGGTTAAGAAGGGATGTGAATCTTATATGTCTTTTGTGAGGGACTTTAGTGGTGAGACTCCTTCTGTTGATACTATTCTTGTGGTCCGTGATTTTCCGGACATATTCCCTGCAGACCTGCCAGGCATGCCCCCTGATAGGGACATTGATTTTGGTATTGACTTGCTGCCAGGCACCCAACCTATCTCTACTCCACCTTATCGTATGGCACCAACGGAGTTCAAGGAATTGAAAGAGCAACTTCTGGAACTCCTAGATAAGGGGTTCATTCGGCCAAGTGTGTCACCTTGGGGTGCACCGGTGCTGTTTGTGAAGAAGAAGGATGGCTCTATGCGCATGTGTATTGATTATCGGCAGCTGAACAAGGTTACGGTGAAGAACCGGTATCCTTTGCCCCATATTGATGACTTGTTTGACCAGCTTCAAGGAGCTAGAGTGTTCTCTAAGATTGATTTGAGATCCGGGTATCATCAGCTGAAGATTCGGGATTCTGACATTCTGAAGATTGCTTTCAGGACCATATATGGTCATTATGAGTTTCCGGTCATGTCATTTGGGCTGACCAATGCCCTAACTGCTTTCATGCATTTGATGAATAGTGTGTTTCAGCCTTATCTTGATTCTTTCGTCATTGTGTTCATTGATGAAATCCTGGTGTATTCTCGTAGCCAGGAGGAGCATGCTCAGCATTTGAGAGTTGTGTTGCAGAGGTTGAGGGAGGAGAAAATTTATGCAAAATTCTCCAAGTGTGAGTTTTTGCTTGGTTCAGTAGCTTTCTTGGGCCACGTGGTGTCCAGTGAGGGTATTCAGGTGGATCCGAAGAAGATAGTAGCGGTGCAGAGTTGTCCCAGACCGTCCTCAGCTACAGGGATTAGGAGTTTCCTTGGTTTGGCGGGATATTACCGTCGCTTTGTGGAAGGGTTCTCTTCTATTGCTTCGCCTTTGACCAGATTGACCTAGAAGGGTGCTCCATTCAAATGCTCTGATGAGTGTGAGGAGAGATTTTAGAAGCTCAAGTTAGCATTGACCACAACTCCGGTATTGGTTTTTCCTACTGGTTCGGGTTCTTACACAGTCTACTGTGACGCTTCTAGAGTTGGTTTGGGAGAGGTATTGATGCAAGACAGTAGGGTGATTGCATACACGTCTAGACAGTTGAAGGTGCACGAGAAGAATTATCTAGTGCACGATCTTGAGTTAGCTGCCATTATTCATGTCTTGAAGATTTGGCGCCATTACTTGTATAGGGTACATTGTGAGATTTTCACCGATCATCGTAGTCTGCAGTATCTTCTGAAGCAAAAGGACTTGAATTTACGTCAGAGGAGGTGGTTAGAGCTTCTCAAGGATTATGACCTCACTATTTTGTATCATCCGGGGAAGGCCAATGTAGTGGCCGATGCCCTGAGTCGTTGAGCCAAGAGTTTGGGGAGTCTAGCTTACCTTTCAGCAGCAGAGTGACCTTTAGCACTTGATGTTCAGGCGTTAGCAGGTTAGTTAGTGAGATTGGATTTGTCAGAGCCTCCGCAGGTATTAGCTAGCATGGCTGCCTGGTCTTCTCTTTATGATCAGATTAGAGCACGCCGGTATGATGACCGGCACTTGTTAGTTCTTCAAGAGAGGGTCCGTCGAGGTGATGCCAGAGAAGTGACTATTGGTGATAATAGGGTTATGAGGATGCAAGGCCGTATTTACGTGCCCAATGTGGATGGGCTTCTAGAGTTGATCTTAGCAGAGGCCCACAGCTCGCGGTATTCCATCCATCCGGGGTGCCGCGAAGATGTATGAGGATTTGAGACAACAATGTTGGTGGAGGCGGATGAAGAGAGATATTGTTGAGTATGTAGCACGGTGTCTTAACTGCCATCAGGTCAAGTATGAGCACAAAGACCAGGTGGATTACTTTAGAGGTTAGATATTCCGGAGTGGAAGTGGGAGCGGATCACCATGGATTTTGTAGTTGGGCTTCCACGGACTGTGAAGGGGTTTGATTCTATTTGGGTCATTGTGGATCGACTGACCAAGTCTTCGCACTTCATTCCTGTCAGTACTACTTATATTTCAGAGCGGTTAGCAGGTATCTACATCAGGGAGATTGTCCGATTGCATGGAGTTCCGGTTTCTATCATTTCTGATAGAGGTACTCAGTTCACGTCTCAGTTTTGGAGGGCCATGCAGAGAGGTATGGGTACTCAGGTAGAGTTGAGCACTGCATTTCATCCTTAGACCGACGGGCAGTCGGAGCGGACTATTCAGATTTTGGAGGACACGTTGCGTGCCTGTGTGATTGATTTTGGGGGTTCGTGGGATCCGTTTCTGCCACTCGCAGAGTTTGGATATAATAATAGCTACCAGTCCAGTATTCAGATGGCCCCGTATGAGGCTTTATATGGTAGGAGGTGTAGATCTATGGTTGGTTGGTTTGAGCCGGGTGAGCCTAGGCTATTAGGAACAGATTTGGTTCTTGATGCATTGGAGAAGGTGAAGTTGATTCAGGAGCGACTTCGCACGGTGCAGTCCAGGCAGAAGAGTTATACGGACTGGAAGGTCCGGGATGTGTCTTTCATGGTGGGAGATAAGGTACTGCTAGAGGTTTCACCCATGAAAGGTGTTATGAGGTTCGAGAAAAGGGGAAAGCTGAGTCCCCGGTTCATTGGGCCTTTTGAGGTGCTTCAGAGGATTGGAGAGGCGGCTTAAAGGCTTGCCTTTACACCCAGCTTATCGAGTGTTCATCCAGTATTCCATGTGTCGATGCTCCAGAAGTATATTGGTGACCCGTCTCATGTGTTAGACTTCAACACAGTTCAGCTCCAGGGTGATATATCATATGAGGTAGAGCCAGTGGCCATTTTGGGTCGTCAGGTCAGAAAGTTGAGGTCTAAGGATATAACTTTAGTGAAAGTGCAGTGCAGTGGAGAGGTCAGCCAGTGGAGGAGGCTACTTGGGAGACCGAGTGGGAGATGCGGAGCAGATATTCTCACTTGTTTGAGACTCCAGGTATGTTTCTAGACCCGTTCGAGGACGAACATTTATTTAAGAGGGGGAGAATGTAACGACCCGGCCGGTCGTTTCGTAGAACCTGCATTATTATTACTGTTTTTGCATTTTCATAGGTTGGTTATACTGTTTAGGATGTGTTGGAGTCGGTTGGCTCGGGTTCAGAATGGTTGTAGTGAGAATTGAGACACTTAGTCTCTAAAAATAGCCTTATTGTTGAAAAGTCAACTAGGAGTTGACTTACTGGTAAACAACCCCGGAATGCGGATTTTATGGCTCGGATAGCTTCGTTAGATGATTTGGGACTTAGGGGGTGTGGTCGGAATGTTTTTGTGATGTTCGGTGTAGAATTAGGCTTGAATTGGCGAAAGTTAGTTTTTGGTGATTTACGGTTGGCAGTGGAAAATAGGCTATCGGGGTCGGAATGGAATTCCGATAGTTGGAACAGGTTTGTAATGTCATTTTGGATATGTGTGCAAATTTCAGATCAATCGGAGGTGTTTTGGTTGGTTTCGGCATCGTTGGTGGAATATAGGCATTTCAAAGTTCATAGGTTTGAATTTGATGTGATTTTGATGTTATTTTGGGTGTTTCGGAGGTACGACTAAGTTTGAATGATCATTTATGATGTGTTGGTATGTTTGGTTGGGGTCCCGAAGGGCACGGGATTGATTTCAGATGGTTAACGGGAATATTTGGAGTTGGAAAATGCAGCTTTCAGCTGCTAGTGTTTCTGCTACTGTGATTTCTGCACCTGCGGATATTTGACCGCAGGTGCGAGCCGCAAGAGCGGCAAGAGGGTCACAGGTGCGGGCTTTTGTGTCCCTGGAGGAAGAACCGCAGAAGCAGTAGTGTTGGCCGCATCTGCGAGCCGCAGGTGCGACACTTGGGCCGCAGGTGCGACACTTGGGCCGCAGGTGCGAGTATTTGTCTGGTTAATGAAATTCCGCAGGTGCGGTCCCCTAGAGCGCAAATGCGGATCTGCAAGTGCGAAAAGCCTGGGCAAAAAGTATAGAAAGAGGACTTAGCGATTTTTAGTCTCCTTTTCACCATTGCTAGCGGGTTCCGAGCTTTTTGGCGGTTTTTGAAGAGGAAAACAATTTTCTTCATTGAGGTAAGGTTTTTGGACTTATTAACTCGATTATATGTGATTAAGGACCTAATTATTAGTGTTTAATTGGGGAACTAGGGTTTGAGTTTAAGAGACCTTCTAGGGGTGATTTGAGGGGTCATTTTGACTCCGATTTCAGCGTTCTTTATATGTCCAGACTCGTGAGAGGACGAGGATCATTTTGGTATAAAATTTGTTAAGTTCCGAGACGTGGGCTCGGGGGTCGAGTTTTGGCTAATTTCGGAAATTGTGCATAAAGTCGATATTTTTCAATTGAGTTTCATCTCCCTAGCGTATTTTGATGTGTAAAATCTGAACTTGATAGATTTGGAGCACTCCGAAGTTGATTCGAGGGGCAAGCATGTGGCAAAGTAGCTTTTCGGGCTAGTTTGAGGTAAGTAATATTTTTAAATCCTGTCCTAAGGGTATGAAACTCCGGACTTTACATCCTTTCACTGTTTTGGAGTGACGCACACACTAGATGACAAGTGTGGTGCGTGCATGAATTGGGAATTTGGAAATTGGTTCCTTCTGAGGAAACTATTGAGTTGCTAGACTTCTTTTAAATCATATGATATATAGTATTACTATGTTTTGATATTTTTGGGCTGTAAGCCACGTTTGGGGCCTAGTGCCGATCTGTTTAAACCCCTTGGGGGCTATTTTTCTAATCTCTCATGTAATAAATATGATTTTACACCCATTCTTTCTTGTTAAATTGTTTGACACTCAGATTTGTGATATTATCATTTCCTGAAATGAAATACTGTTTTGGGTCGAGAACCCTGTTTATTTATGGCCAGATTGGCATATTGAGAGTGTCTGACTGAGTGAGGCCAAGAGCCAATATTGTGAGGATATTTATGATATGAGAGAGGCCGAGTGCCTGAGTGATTGATGCCATGATTTGGCTGTTTATAGCGCTTAGGTTGTAGGATCCCTTCAGGAGTCTGTACACAACCCCAGTGAGCGCAGGTACCTACTGAGTGCGAGTGCCAAGTGACGAGTAATCGGGAGGCATGAAACTGATTATGAGTGATGATTTGGCCCGAGGGGCAGTTTATAATGATATTTGCTGAGCTTTTGATTATGATTCACTTTATTTTTTTTTCATACTGAGATTTTTGGGAGTTTACTGAGAAACATTTGAGAATATACTTGTTCAAAGGATTTTTACGGAAACTGGTTTTCAAACATATGTACTAGATGTTTACTTTATTAAGACTCAATATTTCTACTATTTGTGAATTGATGTTGGTACTGTGTGATTCTTATCTTCAGACTTTATTTATTTTCATTACTACTGAGTTGGCGTACTCATCATTACTCCCTGCACCTCTGTGTGCAGATTCAGGTACTGGTTCTGAGCAGTAATCAACTGAGTCCACCAGACGTCAGCATTGGGGATTTCGAGGTAGCTGTCCAGCGTCCACAACTTCTCCATTTCCCTTCCTTCATTAGTATTTAGTATTTTGTTCCGAGACATTGTTTTATGACATTAGCAGTGTTAGTATATTTCTTAGATGATCGTGATCAGTTGACTCCAGTTCTGGGGAATGATATTAGACTGTTAGATTATATTACGTTCTGTTAAAGACCTAGAAGATTTTATACTTGCTATTAATGATTTTGGTAAATTTTATTAAAGGAATTGTGTAATTGTGTGATAGTGGCTAGCCTAGTTCCACGATAGGCGCCATTACGACCAGTTAGGATTTGGGGTCGTGACAGAACTTGTGACCTCTTGGTTACATGACAACAACTATACTAGTTACGTCAAGGCTCCCCTTCACCTCGACTAATATAATAAATTAATATATTTAAATACTTATATATTAGTATACAATGAGTATACTGTAATTGATTTCATATATACATTATATGGTATATTGTATATATCATACAAATATAATATAATAGTACAAGTTAAATATGCTATTACAGATTTCACCAGAACTTTTCAGCATTGTGGCAGAAAATTTGATGATCGTCCAGAATTTTTCAACATTATTGGCTTAAAATTCTGGTGATTATCCGAATTTCTGGTGCTTAAAATAATTTACAAAGTATAATATATGTACGATTCATATATATTTTTGAATTACCGGAAATTCTGCGAACGCCAAACTTTTCAACCATAATGCGTAAAATTTCTGATGATCCGTCAAGTTAAGTTATTCCGATAGATGGCTATTTAAATTATTAAGTTCTATTAGTTGAAACCTCTAGATAGTGGAATGCACTTTTCTTGATTGTGAACTTCAAGAATTAGATTGTTAAACTAGGTGAGGGTGGGATTAAAGTAACTATGGATGTGGAAATATTTTCCACCATGTAATCTGTAACAACTTCAAAATACTTATTATAGTAATAATTATATCTAACGATTACAACTCAAAAGAAGCAGAACAACATTAATGAAAATACGGAAAAGGTCCAAATATACCCGTGAACTATTTGAAATAGGACAAATATATCCGTCGGTAATAGTTTGGCCCAAATATGTCCAAACCGTCCAATAGTTGTGCAAATTTGCTTTTTTTTAACGAAAACAATATTTTTTCTTTTCTTTTTTTAATTAATTAAAATCAAAATATATTTTTTAAAGCAATTTTCTAAAAGTTTTTTTTTACTAAAAACTGAAGAAAAAAACGGGAAATATTTTTTTTTCAGTTTTTACAAAAGAACTGAAAAATATTTTCTAAAACAATATTTTTGTAAAAACAGAAATAAAATCTAAAAAGCAATTTTCTAAAGCAATGTTTTTGTAAAAACTGAAAAAAAACTGAATTTATTTTTACTAAAAACTGAAAAAACGAAAAAAATATTGCTTTAAAAAGACTGAAAAATTATTTTCTAAAACAATGATTTTTGTAAATTCTAGAAAAGAAACTAAAAAGCAATTTTCTAAAGCGGTAAAAACTGGAAAAAAACTGAATTTTTTAAAACTAAAAACCGATAAAAAGAAAATATTTGTTTTTTTTCAGTTTTATAAAAACATTGCTTTAGAAAATTGCTTTTCAGTTTTTTTTTGCTTTTACAAAAACAATTGTTTTAGAAATTATTTTTCAATTTTTTAAAGCGATATTTTTCTAAAATCTGGAAAAAAATATTTTGATTTTAATTAATTAAAAAAAGAAAAGAAAAAATACTGTTTCCGTTAAATAAAGTGCAAATTTGCACAACTATTGGACGGTTTGGGCATATTTGGGCCAAATTATTAACGACGGGCATATTTGTCCTATTTCAAATAGTTCACGGGTATATTTGGACCTTTTCCGATGAAAATATGAAATTCAGAAGCTAAGTAAGATGAGAGAACCAAAAGAAGGGAATGAGAAGATAGATTGAAGAAGGGGATGAGATGCCAGAATAATTAGGGGTGAGAAATTCAGAAATGTCTTGGCACATAATTCACGATAGCCTCTGAATGTGATGTCCTATGTTATTTATTGACAATACCAAGTGCTCTCAGTCTGGATCCCAAATTAATCTTTGTGAAAGCCTAGCCCAATTGCTTCTTCTAAGCCCAAGATCCATTTGTGTGACTGATAGTCATATTGGGCTGGGATTGATTCATAACAATACTCCCTCCCTCAAAAAGAACCGTGTCCTCAAGGTTCGAGGACAATGATATCATAATGGTGACTTTCACTGATGGAGCTTGATGTAATGATGTGGAACAGTCTATATAGGAAAATGCAATAACCACAACTCCAAACGTCTCAACAAAGTTACTTGTCCCCAACCATGTTCGTATATAAGGCCTCCACCACTACTAAGGTATATGATATGCTCACTAGTACTACTAGATATAGCCTTGGAGATTGCCAATGAAGCCTTCTTTTTAATATCAAACTCCATATTTTGTCAAGCGAACAAACCCATCCACAATCACACACTGAATTTGCTCCCCATGGCTTGCTGGGATGTTTAAAAATTTCCAATTATTGTGCTATCCAAATAATGCCAACTGAAAGTTGGTAATTCTACTATAACCATCTTAGTTGTACAACATCTCCTGGCCACTAAAAGCAACTCTCCTAGTGTATTCCACGACCTTGGATACATCGATTTCCTTGACAGTAGAGGGAAGCTCATCTTGTTTAGTACAATCTAAATGAACAACTCAGCAAAAATAGATGAATTAGTAACATGGGAATGTCTACTTCTACTTTTCATCATTGTCATCTCAACTCTATCTACCCCCAAGAATAACTTGCTCGTCATGTAATGATCCGACCGGTCGTTTTGAGCTCTAGCGTATTGTTTGATGGTTTGAGGCCTTGAGCAGCTTCACATTAGACATTATGACTTGTACGCGTAGTCGGAATTGAATTTCGAGAAGTTCAGAGTTGATTTGGAAAGAAAAATTCTCATTTCGGAAGCTTTAAGTTGAAAAACCGACTAAGGTGTGGTTTTATAGTAAACGATCTCGGAATCAGGATTTTGAAGGTTCCAACAGGTTCATATGATGATTTTGGACTTTGGCGTATGTTCGGATCGGGTTTTGGAAGACCCGAGAGCGTTTCGACGCCTATTATGGAAAGTTGATATAGTCGTTGTCTGACCAATCGGCTCGAACACCAGACCGCCTGTGCCCGCCCATTTTTTCTCTCCCTTAATGGAATGGCTCTCTTAGTTACACTGCGCCCCGACCCGAGTCCCCACGTCCTCTTTTCTCGGCCCGCAACCCAATAAGTTGGCAAAGCCAACACAAGATTAGGTTTGGAAGAATTTCATGAATTTGGGTTGAAGTGCATTTCAATGTTTATTGATGTACGTTTGGGATTCTGAGCCTGGGAATATATTCGTATGCGGATTTTGATCTTAGGAGCGCGTCCGGATGTGGATTTGGAGGTCCCTAGGTCATTTTGGGGTCATTTGGCGAAAGTTGTAATTTGAAGGTTCTTGGGGAGTTTGACGGGGAGTGGAATTTTTGATATTAGGGTCGGATTTTGATTCCAAAAGTGGGAGTAGGTCCGTAATCTCAATTATGACTTATGTGTAAAATTTGAGGTCAATTGGAATTGATTTGATAGCTTGCGGCATCGAATGTAGAAGCTGGAATTTTTTTAGTTTCATTAGGCTTGAATTTGGGGTGTGATTCGTGTATTTAGCATTGTTTGATGTGATTTGAGGCATCCACTAAGTCCGTGTTATATTTTGAGACTTGTTGGTATGTTCGGATGGGGTCCCGAGCGGCTCGGGTGAGTCTTGGGGTGGTTTCAGACTATTTCTAGGCCTATTTTAGCTGCTGGTTTTTAGCTACATGCAGTGTGCTATGCGATCATGGGGATTTGGACGCGACCGCAATGAGTAAAATGGGAGAAATTGGCAAGTACTTCGCGATCGCAGAGGAGCTTTCACGGTCGCGTAGAGGAAACATTTCGCTGCACTGACCTGACTTTGGAAGTTTATATCTCACAATCTATAAAAAATTTGAAGATGATCCAAAAAGAAAAATTATAGCCCTTTGTCTCTAGGATTAAGAAAATCAAACCATTTGGAATTTGGATTTGTGTACAAAAAGTTATGATTGATACACTATAGACTGTCCGAGAAGAGTTTGGAAATCCCATTATGTTGCACAAGGCTAACTTTGGCAGATTATATCTCGTAATCTATATGGAATTGGGAGATAATCAAAGCATGAAAGTTGTTGCCCTTGGTGTCTAATTTTTAAAATGTCAAACCAGTTTCAATTTAGAGTTTTGTACAAAAATTGATGACCATTTTACTAGGGGCTGTCTGGAAACGCTGGGCACTTGTTCTTCACGATCAGGAAGCTTTTACCGCGATCGCCAAGGGCAAATTTTGGGCTGAGAAAAGTTGTGCTTCACGATCGCGGAGCATGTTTCACGATCGCGATGAGTAAATACCGGTGCAGAAGCTATATTTCGAGGTTTCGGCCATTTTAAACATATTTTGATCTATGGAGCTCGGATTGAAGTTATTTTTGAGGCGATTTTCACCATATGGATTGGGGTAAGTGTTTTATATCCGAAAGTACTTATAATTCATGATACTATGGTTATATTCATCATTTATTTCGAATTTAAATGGAAGAAATCAAGATTTTTTCAAAACTTTTCAAGAACAAAAATTTAAGATTTGGAGGTCAAGTTGTTATCGGGATTTGATAAAATTGGTATGGTTGAACTCGTACCGAAATGGGTTATCAGATTTTGTGAGTTTCGTCGGGTTTAGAGATGTGGGTCCCACTGCCAACCTTTCGAGCGGAGTTGAGAATTTTTATAAATTATTAAGTTTCAATCATTGGAGTATATTTTGATTAATTTGCATGTTGTTTGACTAGTTTCGGATTGGCCGGCACCAAGTTGGGGCTTTAGAGCGAAATTGTGACCGGAAAGTGGGCTTCAAGACGAGGTAAGTCTCCTATCTAACTCTGTGAGGGGGAAATTACCCCTAGGTGATATATTTGATGTGTGCTGCTTGTTGTGGGGGCTATGTACACGTGAGGTGACGAGAGCTCGTATGTAGCCACATTCATGTTATTGTCTGGGTAGACTTAGGTTCACATCATGCTATAGCTGTACTATTTGCGTAGTCTCTTGCTTTTTATTTCCCTTGTTTTACATTCTATTCGAGACTTGACTTGCTAATGTAGAGGCTTCATGGGTTCATGATTAGCCATCAGTTATTATTTCTCCTCTTACGACATGTCTCTGATATATATCTATATATATATATTTCATTGAAAGGTTTTCATTATAGAAACTTTAACTCACACGTTTATTTGTGAATGGGGTCAAGGACCCATCAAAGCTTCTTATTCTAATGAGATCGGGCCGTTCGCCTCAGCAGAATTATGTATTTCACTTCTTATGGGATCTGGCCGTTCGCCTCTGCAGGATTTATGTAGCACACTCTCATGGGAGCATGTCGTTCTCCTCGGCAGGTTAATTGATTTATCATATGGTTTGGGTTGTTCGACCCTCGACAATGCATAGTTTTATTATTATGTTGTATAGGGCTGTACGCCTCGGCATTTCCTATACCATATTCCCCTGAAATCGTGCATAAAGCTTGGCAAGAAGCGAATGTATCTGTAGATTCCGGATTTGAATTATGGTAAGCCACTTGATGAGTTTCACTACATCTACATGTATGCTCCGGGTAAGGAGCAAAATTTTAATAAAGAGCTTGAGTTCCTCGTGAATAGGGGGATTTGTACTATGTGAATTAAACTTGTTTATTTCATTTATGTACGATGCATCATACTTACTTATCTCTTTACTGTACCTTATGTTGTTGGACCGCTAGTGAGTGTCGATGTGGACCCCTCATCACTACTTCTCTGGGGTTAGGCTTGATACTTACTGGGTACACGTTGTTTACGTACTCATACTACACTTGCTGCACATTTTTGTGCTAGTGTATTTATGTTAAGCGGCCTTGTGAGAGTATAGACGTGTATGCGTGCAGAGACTTAGATACGCTGCACTTCGTATTTCGACCCGCATCCAACAGAGTCTCCTTTAGAGTATTTGTATTTCTCCTGTCCAACTTGTATTCTGGACAGTTACTATATCTTATTTCATATTCTTAGTTGATGCTCATTTACGTGTGACACCGAGTTCTGGGATGATTAGGGGATATTTAGTATTGAAATTGGAAAAAAATCATTATTAATATGTAAATTCAACCTTTTACTGTTTTATTAAAGGAAAGATGAAATTTCTAAAATAATAAAATGAGAATAGAATTAAGTATTTATTGTTGACTTTCCTGACAGTGGCTTCCGGCGCCATCACGACCTTTAATGGATTTGAGGTCGTGACGACATGGTATCAGAGCACTAGGTTCACTTAGGTATCACGAGTCATGAACGAGTCTAGTAGAATCTTGTGAATCGGTACAAGGACGTCTGTACTTATCTTCAAGAGGCTACAATGCTGTTAGGAGGACTTCCCTTATTGATTCCTTATCGTGAAATTTGATTCCTTTGAGGCTTATGCCTTTGTCTCTTTCCTATTAAATCTAATGTGCTGCGAAGCGCTTGTTATAAATCGGGAATAGAGGAATTGTAATGGTACTGCGGATTGGTGCATGATGTTTCTCTCTTCGTATTTGCTTTGGGCTATTGTTTTCGCATTGTGTAAGGTCGTTCTGTCATTTTAGCTCAGTATCAGTATTACCTAAGGTTTTGAGATTTTGCATTGATTGTTATGACGATTCGTGCACTACTATCGCACAATGTTTGTGTAATGGTAGGATGCTTGTCTATGTGTCGAGACGGTGAATGATCTGGAATGAGGTTTACTCAGTGCATGATTCAAAGACTCGGTATTTTATTTCCGGTGGAGGAAAGGCAATCGGACTATAAATGTTCAGGTTTGAGTTGATGGAGTAACGAGACTTGGTATTTTCGAGCGTGGTGGAATTCTCATATGTTATGTGGTGTCCTCGTCCTTATTGAACGCGTTAAGGTTCTTCGGTGTCCTGGTCTTCATCAAATTGCCTTCGGGGCAGAGTAGTGTGAGATGGTGCCAGAGAAGCGATTGTCAGAGAAAGCGGAGTGTAGCAATTTTGGATTTTAAATGGGTATTTTTAATGTTGACGGCTCGAGGAAGATGATCTTCGGAGGGGTTTAAAGTTGGTAGCAATCTAGTGGTTCAAGTTCTACAGAGATGGATTTTGATTTAAGGCAACTATGAGGCAGCGAAGGGTGAGGAAGAACATGTGGGAGATGTCTTGCGGTGGATAAAATTCTAGAAGTCCAAGTGTGAGAAACTTGAGTCAAGTAGTTGATTATAGGAGTGAGTTTGACCAAAGTGGGAGAGTGGCAGAGTAGAATATGGGTTCTGTGGTAGGATGACTACACGCCTTGAGAAAAGTTTAGAGTGATTTGGGATTCACGGTGGTGAGTGACTAGTCCTACAGACTAATTTGGAATATTGAATACTATACTGAGGATGATTGGATGTATTAGGAGGGAGTTGTTTAATATGAAGAAGGTTACAACATGACTTTGAATTAGGATGTATTGTCGCACCTTTAGTTGATGTCCATGAGGAGTGAACAAACTTGTACAACTTCTTAATAGGCGCAGGCTCAGGATGGGTTACTGATTTCATAGTAATTATACCCTAGCACATCGCCATTGGATGATGTCGGCATGGAGTTTCCACATGCGGGTTATCTCATGTGAGAAGGTTAGTAGTTGCATGGTGTTGACGGAGCTTCTACGAAGGATTCTATTGGCTATCATGTAAGAGGTCTAATATGTGCATGTGGCTAGTGATTCAGAGTGTTCATGAAGTGTTTAGCAGAGAGAAATTTGGCGGTTTGATTGTGCATGATCACGTCAATGAGGGATAAGGAATCTTGGTGGGTTCCAGAGGGATGCAATGGTAGCTTCAAGCTAAGTGGGAGAAGAGCCCCACCGCTTACGATTGGATCATATGGTTCTTCTTGTGAGAATTTTGGTTACTGAGATATTGATAGGTTATCACGACTTAGGAAAAAGAACATCAATGGTAATTTGAGCGAAGGGTTTGAGGACGATGCGCTATAATTGGCTTTATCGATTCATGTTCAGGATTTGGGAAGATTCAGGATTTATGCTCCGTGTAGAGGTGAGTTACAAGGAAGATGATTCAGCCGGGTGATTCTTTCAGAGGGAGTTCATGTGCTATCAGAGCCTTGGAGTTAATTATTTTTGGGACCAGGTCAGAGTGGGCAGCTCTCAGCAACGGTCCTAGTGGATTCAAAATTTAAGTGGGCTGCCTAAGGATTTCGAGTCCGTAGTATGGTTAAGTATCGAGCCTTTGTAGCCGATTATAAGTGTTCTATGTTATCTTCGGTCTGCAATGTAGCATTGGAGGAATGGGAGAAAATAACTTCGGATTCATAGAAGGTTATCAGAATGGGTGTACCAGTTGAAGATGCTAATATATGCACAAGGAGGGTGTGAGATGGTTCATAGGCTTTGGGACAATGTAGTCTCGTGAAAAGGGTTCACTCAGGATGAGTGCGGATTGAGTTCGTCATATTTTGAATAGAGCTGTTATTATTCCTAAGGCAAGTCTATAGGAAATTAGAAGAAGTCGGATCAGTTAGCAATGGTTGAATTGGAATGATGGCATCAATGATCAGTTCCTTTAGTGTGTTAAGATATACATGTGCTTTGTGGAGGTACGTCTGAGGCTTGGCGCCCGCTGTAATTGATTTTATTTGGAAGCATTCGAGTATTATGGCTTGTTATGTGTAAATGGATCCCGGAAGGGTTATGGTGGTTTAGGCCACTACTTGAAATTTGTATTTTCCGCGGTTATGGAAATTTAGTCACGTGTTGCAATGGTTCTCTTGAGATGAGTTAAGTGAAAGGTTACTATATGATGAAGCGTGTATCCTATTAGTGGTTCAGGAGTTATGATAGGAATTCTTGTGCTCCCGCGCATTGGTAGGATAGGTGCGGTGAGCGGCATGGAGTTTGAAAGTTGAGGATCGAGGTTGCAGTTTGGTGTTGACAAGAATGTCACGAGCTTGGATGAGCAGGGAAGGATTCAGATGTTAGAGTAAGCTGTTATTGTCTTTAGAGTCACCTAAGATCGGTTTCATGTGTAAGAGGCCTTGTGTATAGATTTGCGGGTCCTTGATTTTCTTTACAACATTAGTGTGGCCGGTGGTATGGATGTGCAGACTTGTTACCTTGTGCGGAAGGCCGCAGGAGAGTATCCCACGAGAGGATTGTATAAGTGTGACATGTATTCACTTGACCGATCGAAGATTTAAGACAAAGTATGGAGAGTATGGTGCTATTGCTAATGTTAGAGTTTAGTCCTGGAAGGTGCTCTATTCATTCGGTACAAACTGTGGCTGTTAGTGCCAGATTGACGGCTGTTCTTGTGTGTCATGGGAAAATGGGTTAGTGTGGACCCTTGAAAGGTTATTAGACCAGTGTTGTACGGTCAGAATCACCTTGAGGTCCGTGGTGGATCAAAATGTGAATGTGGGCTCTATATAAGGCCAGACATGTTCATTTCAGCATAGCGTTGTTTACAGAGGAATCTTCGGGCCCTGGATGTTATTTATGTCGTCAGCTATTCCGTGTAATCTATATTATGCCAAATGGTTTGTGAGGTGGTTTGATTAGTCACACTCGTATTGAGGTTTCGTGTAATTTGTGGTGTTGTGAAAGCAGAATAGCTCTCGAGATACATGTCATTTATTGCACCATGGTTGTGCTTGAGTTTCGTAGCGTATGACGTTGTCCGTCTCCCCAAGATTTGTATTATGCACTTCGCGTGCTTGTGGTCGATATTCGGGTATTTCGTAGTTATGAGCATTTTACCTCAATAAGTATTTTCTTATTGATTATTATGTGTGGATCGGGTGGCACGCCGCCACGGGTATATTGTTTGGATCGGTTGGCACACCACTACGGGTATCATGGTTGGATCGGGTTTCACGCCGCAACGGTATCATGGTTGGATTGGGTTGCACGACGCAACGGTATCATGGTTGGATCGGGTTGCACGACGCAACAGTATCATGGTTGGATCGGGTTGCACGCTGCAACAGTGCGACGTTGAGTACAGTCCCCTATACCTAATCTTGTTTGTTTTGTTTCTCAATTTCCGAGGATGGTTCATAACATATTTTCGGTTGTTTAATTAGTCACATGGGTTGAGTAATTCTTTCCAGAGTTCGTTTTCCTTATGTATCACATTCGAGTTTGTAGCTTGTTGGCACATTGTGGCATCATATGAAACTTTTGGCAGTTTCTGAAGTGGCTTATTGCCTGAGCAGCTTATATTGGGTGAGACAAGATTTTTAGACCTGGGATTACTAGGATCGTATTTATATGCGGCATATTTTAGAGCAAATGTAATTATTTGGTTCATGATGAGGTAATGGTTCTTATCAGGAGGAGAGACTCAATGATTTGTTGACTCGGCAGTTGGTTATGAATTTCTACACATCACTTCCACCGTGGCAGTATAACAAGAGTTGGAATAAGACTTATATGTGCCATGGGATGTGTTGTGGGCATCAGATTTGTGGAGTTGTGGCTATTATTGTCAGAGGGTGTTATTATGGTTAGGTGAATTATGCAGTGCATGGTGTGAATTCAGAACGGGTATACAATCATGTATTGGTACATCGTGTAGTGATGGATACGGTGTTCGTATGTTTGAAACAGACCTGGTAGCGAATTTCAGATGTTGGAATTCGGCTCTAATGCTTATTTGACTAGGCAAAAGAGAGGATTTTCAGGTTTGCTCGAGCTAATGTGCCCAACTGGGTTGTTGTAGCACGGGTAGGTGCATGAGGTGTTAAACAATGATTTCGGACAACTCCAGAGCATTTCTTAGCACGTTTTAGGAGGAACCTATGTTTAAGTGGGAGAGAATGTAATGACCCGAACGGCAGTTTTGAGCTCTAGCACGTTGTTCGGTGGTTTGAGGCCTTGAGCAGCTTCACTTCAGGAATTATGACTTGTACGCATGGTCGGAATTGAATTTCAGGAAGTTCAGAGTTGATTTTGAAACAAAAAATTCTCATTTCGGAAGCTTTTTAGTTGAAAAATTGACTAAGGTGTGATTTTTGAGTGAACGACCTCGGAATTGAGATTTGAAGGTTCCAACATGTTCGTATGATGATTTTGGACTTGGGCGTATATTCGGATCAGGTTTTGGAAGACTCGAGAGCGTTTCGATGCCTATTATGGAAAGTTGATACTTAGGAAGAATTTCATGAATTTGGGTTGAAGTGTATTTCAATGTTGTCGATGTCCGTTTGGGATTCCGAGACTAGGAATAGCTTCGTATGGTGATTTTAGTCTTAGGAGCGTGTTCGGTTGTGGATTTGGAGTCTGTAGGTAATTTTGGGGTCATTTGGCGAAAGTTGGAATTTGAAGGTTCTTGGAAAGTTTGACCGGGAGTGGACTTTTTAATATTGGGGTCGATTCCGATTTCAAAAGTGGGAGTAGGCCCGTAAGGTCAATTATGACTTCTTTGTAAAATTTGAGGTCAATCGGAATTGATTTAATAGGTTTCGGCATCAAATGCAAAACTTCGAATTTCTTCGTATCATTAGGCTTGAATTGGGGGTGTGGTTCGTGTTTTTAGCGTTATTTTATGTGATTTGAGGCCTTGACTAAGTCCGTGTTATGTTTTGAGACTTATTGGTATGTTCGGACGGGGTCCCGAGGGGCTCGGGTGAGTCTTGGGATGGTTTCGGACCATTTCTAGGCCTATTTTAGCTGCTAGTTTTTTGCTATAGCAGTGTGCTATGCGATCACAAAGATTTGGACGCGACCGCGATGAGTAAGATGGGAGAAATTGCCAAGTGCTTCGCGATCGCGGAGGAGCTTTCGCGATCGCGTAGAGGAAATATTCTGCTGCACTGCCCCGACTTTGAAAGCTTATATCTCACAATCTATAAAGAATTTGAAGATAATCCAAAAAGAAAGTTATAGGCCTTTGTATCTACGTTTGAGAAAATCAAACCATTTGGCATTTGGAGTTGTGTACAAAGTGTTATGGTTGATACACTACAGCCTTTCTGGGAAGAGTTTTGAAATCGCGTTGTGTTGCATAGGGGTGACTTTGGTAGATTATATCGTAATCTATAAGGAATTGGGAGATGAGCAAAGCATGAAAGTTGTAACCCTTGGTCTAGTTTTCAAAATGTCAAACAATTTGCAATTTGGAGTTTTGTACAAATATTTATGATCATTATACTAGAGACTATCTGGAAGAGCTGGGCACTTGTTCTTCGCGATCGCGAAGGGAAATTTTTGGGATGAGAAAAGTTGTGCTTCGCGATTGCGATGACTAAATACCTAGGCAGAAGCTATATTTCGAGGTTTCGACCACTTTTAACATATTTTGAGCTATGGAGCTCGGATTGAAACGATTTTCACCATATGGATTGGGGTAAGTGTTCTATATCCGAAAGTGATTATACTTCATGATTCTATGGTTATATTTATCATTTATTTCGTATTTAAATTGAAGAAATCAAGATTATTGCAAGACTTTTCAAGAATGAAAATTTAAGATATGGAGGTCAAGTTGTTATCAGAATTTGATAAAATTGGTATTGTTGAACTCGTATCAGAATGGGTTGTCGGATTTTTGAGTTTCGTCGGGTTTTGAGACGTGGCCCCACTGCCGACCTTTCGAGCGGAGTTGAGAATTTTTATAAATTCAATCATTGGAGTATATTTTGATTAATTTGCACGTTATTTGACTAGTTTCGATTTGAACAGCACCAAGTTGGGGCTTTAGAGCAAAATTGTGACCGGAAAGTGGGCTTTAAGATGAGGTTAGTCTCCTGTCTAACTCTGTGAGGGGGAAATTATCCCTAGGTAATATATTTGACGTGTGCTTCTTGTTGTGGGGGATACATACGCGCGAGGTGACGAGAGCCCATACGTAGCCACATTCATGTTATTGTCCGGGTAGACGTAGGTTCGCATCGGGTTCTGAGATGTGGCCCCACTGCCGACCTTTCGAGCGGAGTTGAGAATTTTTATAAATTCAATCATTGGAGTATATTTTTGATTAATTTGCACGTTATTTGACTAGTTTCGATTTGAACAGCACCAAGTTGGGGCTTTAGAGCAAAATTGTGACCGGAAAGTGGGCTTTAAGATGAGGTTAGTCTCCTGTCTAACTCTGTGAGGGGGAAATTATCCCTAGGTAATATATTTGACGTGTGCTTCTTGTTGTGGGGGATACATACGCGCGAGGTGACGAGAGCCCATACGTAGCCACATTCATGTTATTGTCCGAGTAGACTTAGGTTCGCATCATGCTATAGTTGTACTGTATGCGTAGTCTCTCACTTCGGATATTATTCCTCCTCTTAGGGCATGTCTCCGATATATATATTTCATTGAAAGATTTTCATTAAAGAAATTTCAACTCACACGTTTATTCGTGAGTGGGGTCAAGGAACCATCAAAGCTTCTTATTCTAATGGGGTCGGGCCGCTCGCCTCGGCAGGATTATGCATTTCACTTCTTATGCGATTGGGTCGTTCGCCTAGGCAGGATTTATGTACCACACTTTCATGGGGGCAGGTCGTTCGCCTCGACAGGTTAATTGATTTATCATATGGTTGGGGCCGTTCGACCCTCGACAATGCACAATTTTATTATTATGTTGGATCATGCCGTACACCTCGGCATTTCCTATATCATGTTCCCATGAAATCATGCGTAAAACTTGGCAAGAAGCCAGTGCATCTGTAGATTCTAGATTTGAATTATGGTAAGCCACTTGATTTCACTACATCTACATATATGCTCCGGGTAAGGAGGGAAGAACTTGAGTTACTCGTGAAGAAGGGGATTTGTACCATGTGAATTATACTTGTTTATTTCATTTATGTACTATGCCTCATACTTACTTATATCTTTATTGTACCTTATGTTGTTGGACCACTAGTGTGTGTCGATGTGGACCCATCGTCACAACTTCTCTAGGGTTAGGCTAGATACTTACTGGGTACACGTTGCTTATGTACTCGTACTTCACTTGCTGCATAATTTTTTGCACTTGCATTTATGTTAGCGTCCTTGTGAGAGAAGAGACGTGTATGCGTGCTGAGACTTAGAGAAGCTGCACTTCATATTTCGACCCGCAACCAACAGAGTCTCCTTCAGAGTATTTGTATTTCTCCTGTCCAACTTGTATTCTGGATAGATACTGTATCTTATTTCATATTCTTAGTTGAAGCTCATGTACTTGTGACACCGGATTCTGGGATGATTAGGGGATATTCAGTATTAAAATGGAAAAACATCATTATTATTCTGTAAATTCAACCTTTTACTATTTTATTAAAGGAAAGATGAAATTTCTAAAGTAATAAAATGAGAACAGAGTTAAGTATCTATTGTTGGTTTGCCTGACAGTGGTGTCCGGCGCCATCACGACCTTTAACGGATTTTGAGTCGTGACACGTCATCTCTCCTACACTCAAAAAGCTTATATCCATTCTCCTCTTCATGTCCCTCCTCGATGAGGTTTGTCCCATCTTGCAACCTGCTAATCAGTTTGACATTTGAGATAGTCTTCCATGAGATCAGCTGAAGTTTGTTTATGTTCACATGGCAGTAGACGAGATTGCTCCTCTATAGCTCAAGGTTGGTTTTCGTTTCTTCCCAACGCTATCTGGTTTCTTCACTATCAACTGGGCCTTTTCACCTCTTTATATATTTTTCACAACCGTACCAAGAACAAAGTAGAAATGATTATATAGAATAGTCAACTCCACCTCATCTAATTTATCCACAACCCTGTTAACCTCGAGAGCTTCACACTTGACTAGAACATCATCAAAAACATTACTAAAATTGTGTTCCCAAACTGATATGTGTTTGAAATTGTCACGAACAAGTTTCCCCTCCGTTGGTTATCGTGACGGCACCTAGTCTTAAGGACTAGGTAAGCTTAACATTACTGAATAACAACCATAATAATAATAATAACATTTAATGCTTTCTGAAATGAACTCTCTATACAACATATTTTCTCCCAAAACCCAGTAGCACAAGTCATAAGCTCTACAAAATTTTATTATAACTTTTAAATACAACTGTTCAAAAATAAATAAAGACAGTGTATGAACAAAATAGGACGGTGACTCCGAAGCCTGTGAATGCTGTAGCAGGTTTACCTTGAGTCTACACAACAACAATTCGTGTTGCTAGCTAACGATCAACCGGCAACACAATACCTGGAATCTGCACAAAAATGTGCAGAAGTGTAGTATGAGTACACCACAACGGTACCCAACAAGTATCAAGACTAACCTCAGTGAGTAGTGACGAGGAACAGTCAAGACACCTACTGAACTATACAACCTGAACAATTATGAGTATAGGAACAACATGTATAATAGCTACATGAGGACTACACGCTATGGCTAGCAATACAGTAATTGAAATCGGAAAGGAAGACAACAAGTACCAACGAAATACTAGGATAAAGACAAAGAAGGATAAATGGCAACAAACCCAAAAATACGAATCACAGATACAAGAAGGACAAAAATAACTCAACAACAACAACGACTGTTTTCACATTAGGTTTTTAGTTGATATAACTCCATGAGATACTAAACCTCAAACTATTCATACTCACGGGTCCCAATATCTGAACCCTAACATTTGGCATCTTGTGCCCTCCTTTCACCTCATAAGCGCATTGACAGCCCACGTGCCGAATAGAATCATTCTCCCATAGAAGGCAAGTAAACAAGGATATCCATTTATTCTCAACAATATCAAGAAACCCTCTTAACCGATAAGGGTGTTTAACTACGTGTATGCTTGTGCAAGTGTTCTAACATAGTTTATACCAGCTAGTAAACATAAGGAAGGAAACAGACAACACGTATAATATTTTCTCACAACTTTCACAAGATCAGGCTCACAAAGATAAACATACCACTACAAGAATGTCCCCAGGCCATCACAAGTAATCACGAAACAACCCCTGACACAACTAGCCTTGTCTCTCCACGTGTGCAATAGTAAAGTAAATTCCAGCTTTGTCTCACCACACGTACATAATCATGTTCCCACCTTGTCTCTCCACATGCGCAACCCCCTTCCCTCCCCCCCCCCCCCCCCCCCCACACACACACAGATATATATATATATATATCCCGCCTTTTCACGTCGTATGTGAAATATCAATAGAAATCACAGCACGACAGAAACCTCGTGCAAATCCCCATATCAAGAACCGCACGGCAGAAACCTCGTGCATCACCACAAAAAGTACAACAACAACAAATGACAATAATACAAAATACGGTAAATAAATCAACTCAAGAATCTTCGATCACAAGTAAAGGTAAAGTTAGTTTCACAAGGAAAAACCACAATAAGGAATGCTAGACGTAATAAGAACAACTCAACAAGGAAGAAAATAACATGTAACACTAGTCCCACAATGTATGGCGCAACAACAAGAAATTGACACGAGTCCAATAATTCCAAATAAAGGCAAGTCCACTAAGGCATATAACCTCGAAGATTCTTTTAAGGACGGACCATTACAGGAGAGATACAATCAATTCAACTAAAGGAAGGCAGCTAGAAGATCACCGTAACTTCAATTAAGGGATAACATTTACATAAAAAAGGATAACTACAACTTCAAATAGGAATAAGTAGTTAAGGAGAAGGCAATATGGCAATGGAAGAGATAACAATCTCAATTAAGGCACATATGAATCAAATATCAATAAGAGTGAATCATAAAGCAATTAATTCTAATTAAGCAGGTAAAGGTGAAACTAGTAATCAAGGAATGTAATCATACAAGAACACTACATATTCAATGAATACAAGAACATAGGAATCCTAAAGGCCAATTTCTACAACATAAGTCCGAGTACGTAATCATCACATCATGTACATGGACTACAATCTAAATAGAAGACTCAAATCCTAAGGGATAGTTCCCCCACACAAGGTTAGGCAAGATACTTTTCTCAAAGAAGACAAACCGGCACTCTAAAATGAACTTCTTGGGTGAAAAGACCTCCAGACGGCTCAAACATAACCAAAATAACTTCAAAGCACACATAAAACTTATAAGAAACTATTCCGGATCATAAAGTCTCAATCTTTATAAAAATCTAGAAATCGATCCCAAAAGTCGATCCCTAGGCCCGCACCTCGGAACCCGACAAATTTTACAACCCGAAGACCCATTCCAATACGAGTTCAACCATACTAAAATTACCAAATTTCGATACCATTTCATCCCTCAAATCATGATTTTTTTATTATGAAAATTTTCTTCAAAACCCACCATTTTCGTCAAATCAAAATACAAATTAAATGATAAAAATGAAGATAAAATCATGGGTATAAATCCTATATGAAAAACACTTACCCAATCGATTTTCTTGAAACACCCACAAACAATCGCTCAAAACTGAGCTCTACAAGTCAAAATATGATAAAAATGGCCTAACCCTCGATTTGAAGATCTTATTCTGCCCATGTGTTTATACATTGTGAACGCGAAAAAACCCATGTGGTCGCGAAGAAGGAAAAGAAGTCTGCCCAGAACGACCCTACGAATGCGAAAGAAGAGATGCAAACACAGATAACAGTAATCTAGGTTTACGTGATGGCATACCCAAAGATGTGAACGCGAAGAACAGAGTGAGGAAGCAAGGCTACCAATACGCGAACGCGGAAGATCAAACGCTAACGCCGTGCAGAAGATTTCACAACTTCGCGATCGCGGACCGTACTATGCGAATGCGATGAAGAAAAATGGGGCAGATCCACATATCACTACATGATCGCGACTGGCACTATGCGAATGCGAAAGATAACATCTGACACCAAAAACCAGCAATCCAAAAATAGAAGAAATTGGCCCGAAGCCCATTTGAAACACACCCGGGCCCCCCAGGACCTTGTCTAAACACACAAAAAAGTTTTATAACCTAACACGGACTTGATCAGGGCCTCAAATCACATCTAAAATTCGTGTCGAAACCTATCAAACCAACCCGGAATGGCGTCAAATTTTGCAGACAAGTCCCAAATAACATAACAGAACTTTTCCCACTCTCAGAATCGCATTCCGACCCCGAAATCACCAAAGTCAACTATGGGTCAAACTTCTCCATCCTCCAAACTTCAGTTTTTCCAACTTTCGCCGAAATGCCTCATATTACCCTACGGACCTACAAATCCAAATCCGGACTCACGCCTAAGTTCAAAATCACCATATGAAGTTGTTGAGATCATCCAAAATCCATTCGAGAGCCATTTACACAAAAGCCGAATTCTAGTCAAATTCTCACCACTTAAGCTTCCAAAACTAGAATCTTTCTTCCAATTAGACTCCAAATTATTCGGTAACTGAATTAAACCATGCACACAAGTAGATACACATAATATGAAGCTTTAAAAGACCTTATATCGTTAAGCGGAACTTAAATTCTCAAAACGAACGGTCGGATCGTTACAGAAAGCTGCCACCAAAATGTCATGTTTTACATCAAAATACCCATCTAAGATTGGACTATATTCTTCTCCAGAAATTAAAGGAAATGTGAATTTAATATAGTTAGAGACAACAGAGAACCCATTGGACAAGTAGTAATTCACACACCATGGTTGTTCAGGATCCCACACTCTACTTGTAAAGTTAGAATACGCAAATAAGGAAGACTTGCCCGTACATCCCAACAATAGTAGTTCTTGTACGTTCACAATATACCTTGGCTTGAGTAAAACTTCACCACATGCTTTTGTTACTACCTTGAGTACATATTTGACTAAAGTATCCTTAACCAAGTATTGCACTGTAGTTTCATAATGCAAGGCAAACAATAAAACATGAAGGTTTAGTCTCCAATGTAATACCATTTCTCTTGATGCCAACTCTGTCAAGTCGTATGAAAGGTCTTTTTAATCATTATAACAATGATGGAAAGCTGAAGATGTAGGTGCAACTAATATCAATTGAATTGCAAAATGATGGCATGTGAACACCATTCTTGTCTGGGATCCCACACCGTAGTCATAGAGTTAGAATGCGCAAATGAGCAAAACTTGCTAATAGATCCCAATAAAAGTAGTCTTTCGATGTTGTCTATGAAACCTGTTAGAGCCACAAATATATAACTTATTCCTGGATCCCAAACACAAAGATCACTCGCAGCAGGATTAAATGGAAACTGATTTCAAATATGTATATTAGTGAAAATGGTATCTGTGATGACCCAAAGGGTCATCCTAAGTAATCCTAGCTAAATCTGTGTTCTGAGGCCCCGAAAGCCTCCGTTAATCTTACCTCAATATGCGTGCATAGCCCAGGCGTGTAGCCGGGAAGCCTTTACATTGAAATTGGATAAAAAATAGAATTTATGATAATTAAATGAATAAAGTTGACTTTGGTCAACATTTTTGGTAAACGGACCCGGACCCGTGATGTGACGGTCTTAGAGGGTCCATAGGAAATATGGGACTTGGGCGTATGCCCGAAATCGAATTCGGGGGTCCCAAGCCCGAGAAATGAATTTTTAAAGGAAATTGTTTTCTGGAAATAATAAAGGAATTTGAAAACGAATTATTAAGTGAAACCGTGTTACCGGGTTCGTATTAAGGTTTCGGAGCCCGAAACAGGTTTATTATATGTTATTTGTGTTGTGTGTGAAATTTGGTGTGAAACGGACTTGAAACGACGTGATTCAGAATAAAAATGGAAAATTTAGAAGTTTATGAAGTTTGAGAAAATTCTAAGAGTTGTGAGGTTTGATTCGATGTTCTTGACGATATTTTGGTGATTTAAATGCTTGAATAAGTTCATAAGACATTTTGTGAGTCGTGTGTGTTTTTGGTTTTGAGACCCGAGGGCTCGGGTGAGTTTCGGGTAGCTAATGGGGTGTTAAAGAGTCAAAATATCTGGTGTGATGTTGCAGGTTTCTGGTGTCTGGTGTTTTCTTCTCTGCGATCGTAGCCCTTGCTCCGCGATCGCAGAGGTCTGTCCAAGTCCTTTCTGCGATCGCATTCCTTCGACCCGCGATCGCATTGTGTGACGTCCAAGTGTTCCGCGATTGCAGACCTCTTCCTGAGATCGCATAGGGTCAGGTAAGCTATGCTCCGCTATCGCGACTCCTCTTCTGCGATCGCAGTGAGTTAGGACCAGACTCTCCGCGATCGCAACCCTCTTCTTGCGATCGCGATGAAGAAAATCGCCCAGTTATTTCCTTAAGTCAAAAACAGAATACTATTACGGGGCTATCACTTTTTCACCATCTTCTTCCTCTCCAAGACCCCATAGGCGATCCTCAAGCGAGTTTTCTTCCATAGCCACTTGGGTAAGTGATCCTAACTCTAATCTCTACCATTTTCCTTCATCAATCACTAGAATCTAGGGCTAAAAACATGGAATCAAAGTAGGAATTAGGGATTTTAGGTAGAGTTGGGTTTTTGAGAATTTTGGGTGATTCAACCTCAATTTGGGGTCGAATCTTAAAACAAATTATATATTCTAACTCGTGGGGTTATGGGTGATCGGGTTTTGGTCCGAGCCTCGTGTTTGGACCAAGCGGGCCCGGGGTCGAATTTTAGTATTTTTGGAAGAATAGTAGAAAATGTATAATTAGGCTTCGGAATTGGTTTATTGAGTATTTATTGATGTTAATAAATCCATTATGTCTAGATATTATCGATTCGGAGTTGGATTCGAGAGGAAAGGCTGTGATTGAGGCTTGACTTGCATTTTTGGAGCCGAGGTAAGTGTTTGGCCTAACCTTAGCTTGAGGGATTAGGTATAGAGTCTTATTTGCTATGTGTAATTCATGTCCAACGTATAGGCGGGGTGACGAGTGCCTATATGTTGCGGTCAAGCATGCCCGTGAGTCAATTGTGATGAATCATACCGTGTTCTTAATATTCTCTGTACTATGAGTAATTGGTGATTTAGAAGTGATACCTTGATGTTGTTTCATGACATGGGGAGTTATTGTGTTATTTGTTTCAGTTGAGGCTTTTACTGTTGAAATTGTATTTCTGATGCGAGGTTGGTTATAGCTGAGTCCCTTGCCGGGACGATAGAATTTTATTGAGTATTTCCATACACTTGAGACTTCTTATTGTTGATTTTTACGTTATATTGTTGCCTTTTTATTATTTGTTGCACGAGGGGACATGCCATGCTGACTGTTTGTTATTTATCACACGAGGGGACATGCCGTGTTGATCATTTATTATTTATCGCACGAGGGGACATGCCGTGCTGATTGTTTGTTATTTATCACACGAGGGGACATGCCGTGTTGATCGTTGATTATTTATCGCACGAGGGGACATTCCGTGCCGAGTGTTACTACTTACGCACGAGGGGACATTCCGTGCAGAGTGATTGTGAGGCTATGCACGAGGGGACATGCCGTGCCTTTTGCTGTTCATTATCTATTTGAGAAGTTAAATTCCTGCCTTTATTTTTACATTTCAGTTATTACCTTGTTCTACCGTGTTAGCATTTTGTTGCCCCTTTAATCCCCCAGCATGTTCTCCCCGTATTTGTCTTACTTGCTTACTTCCGTCGATATTCTCCTCTTATTATATAGAATTGCACAGGTACATATATTGTTGTCGGTCCTAGCCTCGTCACTACTTCGCCGAGGTTAGGCTCGGCACTTACTCAGTACATGGGGTCGGTTGTACTGATGATACACCTGCACTTCTTTATGTTGTGCAAACGACGCAGCCGGACCCGGTGGTCACTGACGGTCGAAGCTTTTCATTAGTTCATACAGGAGACATCAAGGTAAACCCGCAGACGTTCGTGGGCCTTGGCGTCACCTTCTACCCTTCACTTTCAGCTCTGTCTTATCTTATAGTTCAAAGACAGTCATATGTACTTATTTTCAGACCTTTGTTTTTAGTAATCTCTTAGACAGTTCGTGAGTATGTGACACCAGTTCTGGGATTTGTATATGGGTTTTATTTCGAAGTTGCTATATTATTTTTGGTAATTTGTTAACCTTCATATTGTGGGCCATCGATGCCTTAATTATCTTGTTCGCTTTAGTTGTTAATGAGTTTTATTTAGTTTAAATATTGGCTTGTCTAGTGGGTTCAACATTAGACGCAGTCATGGCCCGAAGGTGGGACTTCGGGTCGTGACAATATCAATTTGAAAAGTTGATTTCCTAAGAATTCCCTTAAAATCATCCACCACTATGTTTGAACAATACTTGCATGGACTGTATACTTTCACCTGAAAAACAAATTGTGGTACACTCACCATGATATCCGCGCAGAGTGGAAGAAAACCTTCATCATGTTCTACTCCTCCATAGGATTTTCCATGCACAACTTCAGGAATTATTTTATCAGAAGACATTGCACTTGTTGGAATGCCATCCTCATTCTCCATAAAGAATTTATCAAGATATAGATCCGGAATAGGCTTAGGTTCCATGTAAAATTAAGCAAGATGCATATCTTCATAGGTTTCAAATTCAATTTGTCGTTGAATAGAGCCATTATCAAGAGAAGTTACAACAATGTACCTTTCAGAACTTTCATCGAACAGTTGGACAACACTGCTCATAGGAGTTGTAGCTTATGCATCTGGTATTTCTGTTGGAGGCTTTCGAGCATCATCATCACTAGCTGGATTGTCCAAATCACCAGTAGCTAAGCAGTCAGCTCTATCAAAAGCATCGAGGCTATTGCTCAGAGGCCAAGGCAGGCTGTTGGGCATTAGGAGGGACAAGAATTATGCTCCACCTAATTTGCAAAAGTCCATTTCTGAAAGTGCATAACCAACTTTTCTATAAAATGTTTCCATTCAAAGATCTGATCATTGCGGTAAAGCCAATCAAACCAAGCGAGTGCAACTCCGTTGAGGTAGAATGAAGCAAGAGAAGCCAATAGTCCTTGGTAATATGACAAAAGTTGAAGTACCACTCCGCCTGATAAATTACTGGGTTCCCGCTAGTGAATAGATCTAAAATCACCATTGCCTCAGAAGAATCTACCATAGAGTACGAGCAATGAAAGAACCAATGTAACAACTTCAAAATACTGATTATAGTGATAGTAGTATTGTCACGACCCAAGTTAGGATCATAACCGGCACTTAGGAGCAAATTCCCCCAAGTAAGCCTTATCAGTGTGTTACAGAAAATCGGACAGAGTTTCTCCTATTTTTGGACTATCACAAAAGGTTTTCTGTGTCAAGTCAACAACCAAACATCCTAATATCAATTCAAACAACAATAACTTTATCAATTAACCAAAATAAATATCTACCATTAATAGTCCATCCATTAACAACTAGAAATTCTATATTATCTTCAACTTTGATAAGAATGAGCGATACTCAACATAAGTCTATAATAACAAAGGAATACTCATGACACTAAAAGAATAACTATGGAGAGACTCTAAGAGTTCAAAGAAAAGACCATAACCATGAATTAAATCTCCACCCACACGAACAAGTGTGTGGCTCACTAATAACTATAAATCTGTCACTCTAATTAACGAAATGCTCGTCCGCGTCAACTGCTGTCTCGAAAACTTTTTTAGTGGAGAATGAGTCACTAGCTCAACGAGTAATAAAATTTAACCACAAGCGTTGACAAGTCAGAAAACATGCTAGTATATATATTAAACAGAAAATATCATAAGAATGCCCTTTCAGAAACAATAAACAATAATCAGTCTTATCATATTTTTCATGTAATATAAATCAATTGATAATTCGGTAATAAGCTCGATAAAAACTGTGTAATATCAATATTCATGTTTGGGAGGTTTCAATGAACGGATCATGTAATCGATATAACTGTGGACTTCTTCGCATGAAGTCAAATATAATGGTAGTCCCTACTCGAGGGAAATCAATAACGGTATGCTAGTTCTACCTTTCCACTAGCGAGTGTCGTAACGGTAATCGATAATTACAAGGTGCACCAGGTCTAACGAACCCCCCGTAGCTACGAGATCCTTCATAGTCTAATCCCATTTATACTTGTCTCTGTAATCTGTATATACTCATATGAAAATATTTTAAAACAATATAGGGCATTCCGGTTCTTATCAAATCATGTAATTTCATTTTGAGAACCGTAAATTCAAGTAACGGTAAAACATATCTAGTGACAACAAGAATATTTAAAATAACGATAATCATCTCAAATAACTATATCAGTATCATATCGAGTAAAAGACTTGTCCCGCATGCAACTCAAAATAATCAGTAACATATTCATATTAAGAATCATGTGTAAATCATGCAAGTTATGGAAACACAAATTACGGTAAGATTACTACTCACAATACTCATCTGAAATACCAAATTCATCACCTCGAGCGATCCGTACGACTTTTTTAATCAGTCTATAACCACATCAACATCGATCTCGTGTTAATTGCCTCATTTAGGCTAAATTCATCACTAATTTAGAATACCAATTCCTCCGAATTTACTTTTTGGCTCTTAATTCGTCGAATTATATTTACCCAATAATTTCTCTTATTCTACTTGAAATATCAAGACGCATTTCAGTATCCCAACTCACAGGTATAAAATTCCATTATAATGTTTTTCTTCAATATCACTAATATTAGTAGCAATCATATTTGGTTACCAATCACTAACGAAACGAAAAAGCTTCTAAACGAATGTCCTTTTTCTTTATTGGTATATACACAAATATATAAGTTTACAACCTCAAACATATACTATATTCACCAATTCATGAAAAATTCCATGGACTCTATTATTCCATAAATATTAATTCTTCAACTAACTCTCAACCCCAACTCTATAGCCACGGAATTTATGAATCAAATCTATGAATTAAATTTAGAAATTTACCTTCTTCTCTGTTTAGTTAGATTTCTGTATTGAATACTTGTGGTCCTTTTCAATGGCAGGAAATTAATACCTCACGTTTCCTTTGATTCTCAAAAGTGGCTGACAAGGATTTTTCTTTTTTTCTATTGTCTTGAATGCTTCTGCCGAAGCTTAATGCTTCTAAGCCTAGGCTTTTGCCTTTTTGTGCCTCATGGGCTTTGGCCCTAATCCCCCTTTTTTGTTTTTTTGTTCATTGTAATTGGTTTGCTAAAATGACCAATATTCCCTTTTCTTAAAATAAATTATGAGATATTACAAGTATCTAACAATAACAACTCAAAAGAAGCAGAACAATATTAATGAAAATATGAAATTCAGGAGCAAAGTAAGATGAGAGAAATGAAAGAAGGGGATGAGAAGATAGATTGAAGAAAGGGGTGAGAAACTCAGAATTGCCTTGGCACATAATTCACGATAGCCTCTGAATGTGATACCCAGTGTTATTTAATGACAATACAAAGTGCCCTCAGCCTGAATCCCAAATTAACCTTTGTGAAGGCCTGGCCCAAATTATTCTTCTAAGCCTAAGATCCATTTGTGTGGCAGTGGTATTAATGGCATGGGATTGATTCATAACATAATCTTCCTAGCCTGTACTAAAGTTCCTTTTCTATTGCTGTAGGAAAAATAAAAATATTTTTGCAATTTGCCTGCGCTTGTAATTTTCCTCAGAATTCCATTCTCTAGTATATAAATGTTTTCACCTCAACATATTCATTTACTTGGGGGGAGGGGGGAGGGGGAGTTAGTAAGGAGGTGAAGATTTGAAACTTCTGTAGAGGATGTGAAGTGATGTAAAAGTGGATTTTCCTACAATGGAAATAGTGATAGAACTTTATCGAGGACAGCCCGGTGCACAAGGCATCCCACGTTCACGCAGAATTCGCAGAAGATCCAACCCTAATAGGATTAATGTAGATCCCATCCCTAATTATGCAAGCATTAGTGACTGGTTCCACCACTCGAACCCAAAATAATTACACGAAGATAAATTTACCGTTACTCCAAGGTTTCCTTCGGGAACTTAATCAAATGAAAAAAAAAAGTTGTTTTCACTTGAGTATTCCCACACTCAACTTCAAATACAATGAGGTTTGGAGCTGGATTACATAATGTATCAGGGATTACATCATAGTTGTATAGTTGATCAAATGAGACCAGCATTCAAATCCTAATGGGGGGAAAAAGAGCCAAAAATGATTCATTGCAAAAAATGAAGAGGAAGAGGAGGTTTGTACGGGGTCAGTCTAGGATCAGGTGGGGAGCTTTGTCTAGGGATAATGCGCGGGAGTTAGAGGGGCGGATGACGATTATGGGTGCTTGGAAGAGTGGTGGGGATGCTCGGTCTATGTGGACGGCGACGACGGACTGTATAAGGGAGGCAGTGAGAGAGGTGTTGAGAGTTTCGAAAGATTACTCTGGCGGGCACCGAGGCGACTGGTGGTGGAATGGCGTGGTCCAAGGTGAAGAGGAAGCCAAGAAAGCGGCTTACATCAAGTTAGTAGAGAGCACCGACATCAGAGGAGAGCGAACAGAGAAAGATATAAGGAGGCTAGGAAGGAGGCGAAATTAGCAGTCACAGAGCCTAAGACTGTTGTATTTGGTCGGCTGTATGAGGAACTTTGGGGCAAAGGTGGGGACAAAAAGTTATTTCGGTTGGCCGAAGTGAGAGAGAAGAAGGCTCGCCACCTGGATGAAGTGAGGTGCATCAAAGACGATGACGATCGAGTATTGATAGAAGAGACCCTAATTAGGCAAAGATGGAAGTCGTACTTTCATAGACTTCTGAATGAAGAGGGGGATGGAAACATCCTGTTAGGGCAATTGCGGCACTCCGAGAGCCACCGCGACTTTAGGTATTGTAGGCGTATTAAGGTTGAGGAGGTCGTGGGTGCGATGGGTAAGATGAGTCAGGGCAAAGAGATCGGACGAGACGAGATTCCAGTATGAGTTTTGGAGATATGCGGGTAGATCATGCTTGGAGTGGCTAACTGGGTTGTTTAATGTTATCTTGAAGACGAAGAGGAAGCCCATTGAGTAGCGGTGGAGTACAATGGTTCCGGTGTACAAGAACAAAGGTGATATCCAGAATTGTAACAACTATAGGGGGTATCAAGTTATTAAGTCATACCATGAAAAATTGGAAAATGGTGGTGGAAGGGAGGATAAGGAGGGCGGTGTCTATATCGGAAAACCAGTTCGGGTTCATGACGAGTCGTTCTACTACGGAAGCTATTCACCTTATCAGGAGGTTGGTGGAACAATACAAATATAGGAAGATGGATTTGCATATGGTGTTTATTGATCTAGAGAAGGTGTATGACAAGGTGTATACATATAAAATTTATTGGGTCTAATCCATACAAAATTTTGATTAAATTCAATTGGGTTAAATAATTAATTTGGGCTTTACAAGTTAAATTAGTCCATTTTATTATTTTCGAACCCAAGGTTCATTTCATCTTAAGGCCCAAATTCATGCCATGTGTCAAGTGACATGGAATATCTAGTCAAACTACAAGCCAAAAAGGTGATGCCACGTGTTAAATGATGTGGCAATCCAAGTCAAAAAGCAAGAACCAACCACAGGTCGTCAAGTGGCTAAAATGACATGGACAAATCAGAATCAAGCAAGAGAGTTCATATGTAGCTAGACTAGCCATCCTATACAACTATAAATAGAGGAGTGACATAACTCTCAGAGGATATTCAGAGTTGGAGAAGAGCATTCCGCAATTGGTGAAGGCATCCACAAACATAGAGATCAATCATCAAGTGCATAGTATTTTGACAAAGGAGTAATCAACGGAGTTTTTTTCGGAGATCAACCCGAAACAATAAAGTGCTACTCAATGTTCTTGGTGATTAAATATATCGCAAGGAGGTATACATCGTCCTACATTCGAGAAAGACGTTTCTCAGGCCCTCGAATCACGGAGAATTTCATAGAGGAGAATCAAGGGATACAAAGAATTGCACTCACAAATATTTATCAATAAAATCTCTTTTTCTTCATATTATTTTTGTTGCAGTTTATTATTCGTACTATGAAAATTTGTTGCGAATAAATTTTGGCATGCCCAGTGGGACCAATTCTTCTCTTAATCTCTCCTTCTTGCATGTTTAAAACTACAAACTTCAGATCTACTGCTACAATTGCCTTCTACAAGTGTGATGTTTCATGCAAAGATGCTACTGATGTCGCGTCTGTTGAGCTCAATCATGTTGGACCAATAACTCAAAGTAAGTTCAAGGTTAGTGGCTCGTATGGAACTGAATACTTTGCCTCCTTGGATATGGAAAATAAGAGCATATCTCACACGACGTCTGCAATCGCAATCTTTGGGGGCAACACCCTTTTCTCGATATTTGACGAATTTTCTCAAACAACCTCCAACCGTGGGAAATTTTAGGATTTGATGGATTCTCCAATTTCAACCAAAGTCAATGCCTTAATGACTGACGCAACTAACATGGATGAGAAGTTTTTCATGATGGAACAGACTATTGAAGTTTTGAAGAAATTTGTTGAAGACAAAGACCTTCAAATCGCTCAACTCATGAAAGAATTAGAGGCCTATGCACCTGGAGAGTCAAGCCAGGTCCCTCCTCGTTCACCTGACTCCACCTCGCAAAAAACGACTATTAAGAAATCACTTGCCAAGCTCAACATTCAAAAGGAAAAGCAATCCACTTTAGATGTGGCGTTATCTGTCCAACAATCGCAAGACATGATAACAAACACCATCAGAGATCAATATGGCGGACCATCGCAAAGTTCGTTGTACTACTCTAAGCCTTATACTAAGAGGATTAATTGTCTAACCATGCCAACCAATTATCAACCACCAAAGCTGCATCAATTTGATGGCAAAGGGAACCCAAGGCAACATATTGCCTACTTTGTCGAGATTTGTAGAAATGCTGGAACGCATGGTGACCTTTTGGTAAAACAATTTGTTCGTTCTCTAAAAGGGACCGCATTTGACTGGTATATTGACTTGGAGCCCGAGTCCATTGATAGCTAGGAGAAACTTGAGAAGGAATTCCTCAATCGTTGTTACAATACCCGAAGCAAAGAGAACCCAAGGCAATATTTGACTGGTATATTGACTTGTAAGCATGACAGAGATGACGGGAACCAAGAAAAGGAAGGACGAGCCAGTGGTGGATTGCATCAATCGTTAGAGGGAATTAAGTTTGGATTGCAAGGATTGGCTTTCAGAAATATCTGTTGTGGAGATGTGCATTTAGGGAATGCACTGGGGCCTTTCATACATCCTACAAGGGATCAAACCGCGAACTTTTGAAGAACTTGCAACGCGAGATCACGGCATGGAGTTAAGACTCGCAAACCATGGAAAGGCATTTCCATTCGTTGATTAGAAGGATTTCAAGAACATGTTGCATCAAAGAACCAAACCAAAGAATATATGGCGGTGAAAGCAACTTCTGTGAAAGTCATGACTAAGCAGAAGGTCAAGGAGGATAAGACCCCGAGTCAATATCCCAAAGAGGAGAAACGTCGTCCAACCTTGAAGGAATTGGAGGCGAAGGTTTATCCGTTTCTAGATTCAGACGTACCCACGATCCTCGATGAATTGTTAGCCAAAAAAGTCATTGATCTCCCTGAATCAAAAAGGCCTGGGGAAATTGGTAAAGTTGGCGATCCGAAATACTGCAAGTTCCATCGCGTCATTAGCCACCCTACAAAGAAATGCTTCGTCCTAAAGGAGAAAATCATGGCTCTTGTAAGTGAAGGAAAAATCATCATAGACATGGATGAAATGGCAGAAGTAAATCATGCAAGTATCGCGCTCAAAGAAAAAGTTTTCAAGATTGCAGAACGCGTCAGGCACTGCCTTCTTACAATTTGGAAGTTTCGAGTCCGTTGAAGTTGATCGTCCAAGGAAAACTCTTGAGGGTTTACTACAGCTGAACAATCAGTATAAAGATAAAGACGATGAGGGTTAGACTCTAGTCACTCATAAGAAACGAATACATCAAGAAGTTTAGGCTACCACTTCCTAAGCCAAGAGCAAAAATAAGTGATGTGGATAAGCTACAACCACCAAGAATTATCAAATGTTTTATTAGAAAGAATATTAATAGTGCCCTATCGCCGAAGTTCCGAAAGCCCATCATATTGCATGAATTCTTTCCTGGAAAATTCCTTCATGGAGGTTACGTTGGTGAAACTCATGTAGTTTCTTGTGCAAACGAAACAAAGGAAAGCAACGATGAGCTTGCACCAATGAAAACACAAGAGCATCATGATAATGGAAAAGTTGTCACATGTTGTGGCGCAATTTCCTTCACAGATGATGACTTGTTGCTATGGTCTAGACCACATAACAGACATTTGTTTGTTGTAGGGGACATTCGGGAACAACATCTCAATCCCATACTTGTTGATGATGGTTCAGCTGTCAACATCATGCTAAAGATAGTGCTAAAAAAGCTTGTGGTATCTATCGATGAGCTATCCAAAAGTAACCTGACCATCTAAGGTTTCAACCAAGGAGGACAATAAGACATAGGTATGATCCGTGTGGTATTATCCATTGGTGAGATGAAGTCAAACACCATGATTCACATCATAGATGCTAATACATCATACAACCTATTGCTTGGATGTCCTTGGATTCATGAGAATGGAGTGGTATCATCTACTTTGCATCAATGTCTGAAGTACATAAGGTATGGAGAGATAGTAAAAATTGATGTAGACATCAATCCTTTCACTAATACGGAGTCATACTTTGCAGATGCAAAATTCTGCCTAGATTCTTGTGAACCGAGTGTGGAGAAACCATCATCAGTCGATGAAGCTGATGTCAAGTCAGAAGAAGAAAATGAGGCTCAATAGACTACCACCAAGCTGCCTAAGAAGAGAACTGAATAAGTCTCCATTAAGTTGTCGTCATCTCAAGGTGACATACAGACAAAGACTAATAGGGAGCATCTAGTTTTTCGCTATGCCCTGCGTGAGTGTCGAAAGAAAGGGCAACCTTTGCTACAGTAATGTACTCCAAGGAAGAAAATGAGTCACAAAGATATCCAACATTTGAAGGATCATATGACTATCCCAGTTGCGGAAATTCCATACGTGACTTTTGAGTCTACTAAACACAATCTCCAAGCTAATAAAATAAAAAGGCACTATGATCCTAAGGCCTTCATACTGCTTGAAAAGTCTAGTTATGACTTCTCAAATCCATCAAGACTAGGAGAACTCAAAGACGAAGTCACTGGTGAAAAGATACATGGGCTCAATGAGTCCCAAATGAAGTTGAGAAAGCAAAGGAATTACGTTGCCACTCCAAAGTTTGGGTTGGGATTCAGTTTGGTAGAGCCTCTTAGAATTTCATCTAAGAGAATCAAAGAGATAGCTTCATCACAACACACCTCGGTAGAGGAGATGGAGGAAGTTAAGGGCAAGAAAATAAAACAACGGGCTTCAGTGTTTGATCGCATTGGAAGCTCAACCCCTCAGGTCTCGGTATTTGAAAGACTAAGTCACAAAGGTGAACATGTATCTTCCAAACGTCTAAAAGAAGTTTCCACTACCTCAAAGGCCTCTGTCTTTTGTCGCCTGGGAACCACAAGGAATTCACCATCTAGAAAGATACTATCAAAACATAAGGATCAAGGCCATGATGAGTGGGGTCATTTTGAAGTTGTTACTGACAAAAGAATCTGTAGTGCTTTCCCATAACGTATGAAGAGGAGGTCTATTCAATATCCACGAATGGTCCACTGAAGGTGCAAAGGAGAACCTTTGTTTACATTTACCAGCCTCGTAAAGAAGCATAGAAAGAGAAATAAGCCATGCCGACCATCCAAGGAAGTCGAAGAGAAAAGTCAGACTTTGTGGAAACATCCTATCACATCACTGTGGAAGATATCCCATGCCTTAACGTTGATGATGAAGTCCACGAGGCTCCCTCTCAACTTGAAGATGGTGGTCAATCAACCGTGTATGAGCTTAAGGAACTCAATTTAGGCACTCTGAAAGATTCACGCCCAACCTTCATTAGTTCGCTTCTTACGCCTCAGGAGCAGGAGGAATACTCCAAGTTATTGACCGAGTACAAAGATGTCTTTTCTTGGTCATATAAAGAAATGCATGGTCTTAGTCCTAAGGTAGTCGTTCATCATTTAGGGATCAAAAGTGGAGCACGCCCTGTGAAGCAGTCACAACGCATGTTTCGACTCGAGCTAGTACCCTAAATTGAAGTTGAAGTCAACAGGCTCATTGAGGCAGAATTTATTCGAGAGGTGAAGTACCCATCATGGATATTGAATATTCTACCTGTCAAGAAAAAGAATGGTCAAATACGTGTTTGTGTTGACTTTCGAGACCTAAACAAGGCATGTCCGAAAGATGACTTTACGCTACCAATCATTGAACTCATGGTTGATGATACATTAGGGCATGAACCTATGTCATTCATGGATGGGTCCTCCGGATACAACCAAATCAGAATGTCTCCAAAAGATGAAGAGTGTACTACTTTCCGAACTCCAAAGGGGATATACTGCTACAAAGTGATGCCCTTCGGTCTGAAGAATGTTGGTGTCACCTACCAACGCGCGATGCAAAAAATCATTGACGACATGCTTAATAAAAATGTTGAATGCTACGTCGATGACTTGGTGGTGAAGACGAAGAGTAGACGTTACCACCTTGAAGACCTTTGAATTGTTTTTGAAAGGTTAAGAAAATTAGACTTGAAGATGAATCCACTCAAGTGTGCATTTGGAGTTACCTCGGGAAAGTTTCTTAGCTTCATTGTGCGTCATCGTGGAATTAAAGTTGATCCCGCAAAGATTGACGCCATTCAAAAAATGCCCGAGCCGAAGAACTTAAGGGATCTTCGAAGTATCCAAGGAAACTTGACATTCATCCGGAGGTTCATCTCTAATCTGGCGGGACGGTGTCAACCCTTCAATCATTTATTGAGGAAGAATATCCCTTTTCATTGGGATCAGTAATGTCAAAATTCTTTTGAAAGAATCAAAAGATACTTGTTGAATCCACCTGTGTTAGGGGCGCTAATGCTTGGGAAGACATTGATACTATACATCGCAGCACAAGAACGTTCACTTGGAGCACTACTTGCTTAAGAGAATGAGGAAGGAAAGGAACAAGCCTTGTACTACCTCAGTCGAACCCTGATAGGAGCGGAGTTGAACTATACGCCTGTTGAGAAAATATACTCAGCGTTACTTTATGCGATAAAATATCTAAGGCATTATTTTGAAGCATACACCATCAAACTCATCTCTTGAGCAGATCCCGTGAAGTTCGTGATGACTTGAACCGTTCTTTCTGGATTCCTTGCAAGATGATCACATACACACCTCAAAAGGCTGTGAAAGGACAGGCACTAGCCAATTTTCTAGTTGATCACCCTCTTCTGGCAGAATGGAAGATTTCTGATGAGTTTCCAGATGAAGACGTTTTGTTCATTGAATAACTTCCACCATGGACAATGTTCTTTGATGGGTCTGCACGTCGTAATAGTGCGGGGGCAGGAGTTGTGTTGATCTCTCCAGAAAGACATGTCTTGCTAGTTGATCGTTCCTTTATTTTAGGTGAAACATGTTCCAACAATTCCGCAGAGTACCAAGCTTTGATCGTCGGTCTCGGAATGGCATTAGACATGAAGAATCTACAATTGAAAATCTACGGCGACTCTAAGCTGATCGTTAACCAACTGTTGGGGAGTTACAAGGTAAAGAAGGAAGATCTTTTGCCATACCACCAATATGCTTCTTGTTTACTCGAAAGATTCGACCAAGTGTTCTTAAACCACGTCCCAAGAGAAGAAAATCGCATGGCTGATGCTTTGGCTAACTTTGCCACAACGATGGAACTTGGAGAATGAGTCAATAAAGGTACATATGTGTCATCGATGGGTCATTCCTAGACTTCTTGATCTTCAAATCAACAAAAGCCATCATACGTCCATTCGGGTGATTGAAGAGGAGGATTGGAGGCAACCATTGATAGAATACCTTGAACATGGAAAGTTACCTGAGGATCCGCGACAAAGAACAGACATCAAGCTAAAGGCACCACGATTCATCTTCTACAAGGGGACATTATTTCACCGCTCCTTTGAAGGATTATTCTTGCGATGTCTTGACAAAGAAAAAGCCTGCCAAGCGATGGAGGAAGCACATTCTGGCTCATGTGGAGCACACCAATCTGGTCCAAAGCTCCATTTTCGCATCGAGAGGATGGGCTACTACTGGAAAACAATGGTGAAGGATTGCATGGATCATTCCAAAGGATGTCAAGCATGTCAATTTCATGCCAACTACATCTACTGCCCTCCAGAGCCTTTTCATCCAACTGTAGCTTCATGGACTTTTGATTCATGGGGACTTGACATTGCTGGATCGCTTCCAAAGTTATCAAAGGGATATATTTACGTATTGGCCGCTACAGACTACTTCTCTAGATGGGCCGAAGCTGTTCCACTCAAGGAGGTGAAAAAGGAGATTGTTGTCGATTTTATCAAGTCATATATAATTTTTAGGTACGACATACCAAGATACATAATCACTGATAATGGAACGCTATTTGACAACAAGCTCGTAAAGAGTCTGTGCGAGAAGTTCGGCTACAAGCAACATAAGTCTTCAATGTATAATGCACCCGCCAACGGCCTTGCTGAAGATTTTAATAAGACGCTTGGTAACCTTTTGAAGAAAATTCTTGTAAAGAATAAGAGTGTCATGACCCAAATTCCCAACTGTAGGGATCATAATGGCTCCTAACATCATACTCGCTAGGAAAGACAATGTTAGAGGGTTCAACATTTAAAACAATTAAAACATATACGAAACTTAATGTAATCCAATAAGTGATGTCAAAATAATAATAATTGAAATAGTATACTATACTGCGAAACTAATACTAATCTCCATCTACCCAGGGTTTGGAGTCACAATTCACGAACTACTAAGAATGTCTGCAAGCATTTGGCTGAAAGAAAATATATAATTATTTGAAATAAATAAACAGGAACTGAATGATAATGAAGAGACTCCAGGAATTTGCGGACATCGGCAGATCTATCTCGTGTCTCCGTGAGAACAATCAGCTACAACTCTATCTCAGTTCGGACCTAGACCTGGATCTGCACAAGAAATGTAGAGTGCAATATCAGTAAAACCGACCCCATGCACTGGTAAGTGCCGAGCCTAACCTCAACGAGGTAGCGACGAGGCTACGACGGTGCATTTATAATATAACCTGTATACAGTATATAATAAAGACAAAAAGGAAATTCTAAACCAAATGAAACAGTAACTTGCAATAATTAAATAATTGACTTTCTATCTTTCCAGAACTTAGCTACACCCAATCCTTACGAGAATTTCCATGTTACAGATAAAAATCACGGTTGGAGCAGAATATGTAAACAACAAAATAAAGCAGTGTGCATTCCGATTTCATCATATAACCAGTAATAACATGAATATCCTCCCTTATTACTCCTTTTTTGGTCGTGCAACCCGATCCTACCTGTCCGTCCTTATTACTCCTCAATATATATATCACCCTTATTCCTCCTATTGCGGCGTGCAACCCGATCCCAACAGACAATCACAGTTCACCCTTATTCCTCCTCAATATACCACCCTTATTCCTCCTGTTGCGGCGCGCAACCCGATCCCACAATATCAGTACCAATCACATAATAATAATAAGTGTTTCACAATTTAAATCACAATCCTCCACAATATTTATGTCTCAACCAATGCAAACGGAAATCTATTCAATTATTAACATTCACCGATTTATACTACACGTCAAGACCAACTAAAATATACTATGAAACCCCGACAACCAACTTAAACCAATAATATAACACAGTGAAACCACGGAAAAACAAATAATCTTGCAAATAAGTAACAACAACTATCAGGAAGCAATTAGACATAGAAGAATCAATAAGCATGAAATAGTTAAAACAGGAAGATAATAAATTAGGAACGAGGAAGGGAACGGGTTAAACAAGTAATTTGGCGGCGCACAAGTACTCTTCACCTCACCTATACGCCAAACACATGCCATTTCACATAGCAATTAAGCTGGGGATTCATAATCCCTCAAGTCAAGGTTAGACCAAATACTTACCTCGATTTCGCAGGCCACTCATTGCTCAATTATCGTTTTTCCTTTAGAATTCACCTCCAACCCACTCGTATCTAATCATAATTAGTTTATCATCAATTATTGCTAAAGGAATTAACTTTAATGCATAATCATGGTTTTCCTAAGTTTTCCCAACAAGAGACAAAAATCGACCCCGAGCCCGCTTGGTCAAAACTCGAGGTTCGCACCAAAACTTGTTTACTCATTCTCCCCCGAGACCGGATATACAATTGGTTTTGGAATCCGACCTCAATTCGAGGTCTAAATTCCCGAATTTTGAAATTCCTAAGTTCTACCCAAAAATCCCTAATTCTACCATGAAAATTCTAGTCTAGGTTGAAATCTTGATAAAAGTTGTAAAATATCGAAAGGAATTAGTTAGGAATCACTTACCTATGATTTGGAGAAGTTTTGGTCTTTAGAAAATCGCATTTTGAGGCTTAGGGTTCAAAAAATTGAAGAATGAATGAAAACTCCTGTCTAAGTCCTATCTTATCAGCTGCATATGTCGTAATTGCGACTGGAACTTCGCTAAGCTCGCAAATGCGAGATGGGTATCGCAAATGCGAACCCTTCACGTTTCTACTGCCTTCGCATTTGCGACCACTGGTCTTCTTGGGCAATCTTCGCAATTGCGAAGGGAATCTCGCATTTGCGAGAATTAAGCTGGCTCAGGTCCCTCGCAATTGCGATGAAAACTATCGCATTTGCCATGACTGCCTACATCGCATTTGCGATGCCTGATTTCGCAATTGCGAGATCATAGGCCTGCTACAGACACCAGATGCACCAGCTATATTTTCTAAGTTCTAAACACTCCGTAGCCTATCCGAAGCTCACCCGAGCCCTCGGGGTTCCAAACCAAAGATGCACGCAAGTCTAAACTCATGAATTTCTCAAGAACACTTCAAATTCACTAACTTCTCAACCGGACGTCCGAATCACGTAAAATCAACTACGATTTCCACCAAATTTCACAAATATTACTTAAACATTATAATAAACCTGTACCGAGCTCCGGAACCAAAATACGGGCCCGATACCAACGGGTTCAAACAACAATCAATTTCTTTATTTCCTTTAATAGTTCAGTATAATAATTTTCTTCAAAAATTTATTTCTCGAGCCAGGGACCTCCTAATTCGATTCCGGGCATACGCCCAAGTCCCATATTTTACTACGGACCTACCGGGACCGTCGAAACACGGGTCCGTGTCCGTTTACTCAAAACGTTGACAAAAGTTAACCAAATATCAAATTTAAATCTCAAAATTCATTATTTCATATAATTTCACATAAAGGCTTTTTGGATTCATGCCCGGGATAGACACGCAAATCGAGGTGATTAAAAATAATATTTTAAGTCTAACAAGCCCGGAATAGGGTCTTAAATCTTAAGATGACCCTTTAGGTCATCACAATCTCCACCTCTAAAACAAACGTTCATCCTCGAACGAACATAGAAAAGTACCTGAACTTGCGAAGAAGTGGGGATATCTACTCCGCATGTCCGAGTCGAACTGCCAAGTAGCTGCCTCAACAGGCTGACCTCTCCATTGCATTCGAACTGAAGGATATCTCTTTGACCTCAATTGTCGAACCTGCCGGTCTAGAATGGCTACCGGCTCCTCCTCATAAGTCAAATCCTTGTCCAATTGGACAGAGCTGAAATCTAACATGTGGGACGGGTCTCCATGATATTTTCGGAGCATAGATACATGAAATACCGGATGAACTGAGGATAACCCTGGAGGCAACACAAGTCTATAAGCTACCTCCCTCACTCTATCAAGAATTTCATATGGCCCGATATACATAGGGCTCAACTTGCCCTTTTTCCCAAATCACATAACACCCTTCATGGGCGATACCCTAAGTAATACCATTTTTCCGACCATGAATGACACATCACGAACTCTACGGTTGGCATAACTCTTTTGCTTGGAATGAGCTGTACGAAGTCAATCCTGTATAATCTTGACCTTGTCCAAGGCCTCCTGAACTAAGTTTGTACCCAATAACCGAGCCTCTCCCGGCTCAAACCATCCAACTGGCGATCTGCACCATCTACCATATAATGCCTCGTAGGGAGACATCTGAATGCTTTATTGGTAGGTATTATTGTAGGCAAACTCCTCTAACGGCAAAAACTGACTCCAAGAACCTCCAAAGTCAATAACACAGGCGCGAAGCATGTCCTCCAAGATCTGAATAGTACGCTCGGACTGCCCGTCCATCTGAGGATGAAATCTGTTGCTCAACTCAACCTGCGTACCCAACTCACGCTGAACTGCCCTCCAAAATTGTGAGGTAAAATGCGTACCTCGATCAGAAAGGATAGACACAGGCACACCGTGAAGGCGAACGATCTCTCAAATATATATCTCTGCCAACCGCTCCGAGGTATATGTACTTTCCATCAGAATGAAGTGTACTGATTTAGTCAGCCTATCCACAATAACCCATACATCGTCGAACTTCCTCTGAGTCCGTGGGAGCCCAACAACAAAGTCCATAATGATATGCTCCCACTTCCACTCAGGAATCTCTATCTGCCGAAGCAAACCACCAGGTCTCTGATGCTCATACTTCACATGCTGACAATTCAAGAACCGAGCCACATAATCAACAATATCCTTCTTCATCCTTCACCACCAATAATGCTTCCGCAATTCTTGGTACATCTTGGCAGCACCCGGGTGAATAGAATACTTAGAACTATGAGCCTCCTCAAGGATCAACTCACGAAGCCCATCTACATTAGGCACATACACTCGACCCTGCATCCTCAAAATACCGTCATCTCCAACTGTGACTTTCTTGGCACCACCGTGCTGAACTGTGTCCCTAAGGACCATCAAATGCGGGTCATCATCCTGCGATTTCAGATATGCTCAAATAAAGAAGACCGAGTGACTGTACAAGCTGACACCTGGCTGGGAGAAATATCCAACCTCACGAACTGATTAGCCAAAGTCTGAATGTCTGAAGCTAGAGGTCTCTCACCGTCTGGAATGAATGTCAGGCTGCCCATACTCATTGCCTTCCTACTCAAGGCATCGACCACCACATTAGCCTTCCCTGTATGATACAATATAGTGACATCATAGTCTTCCAATAACTCTAACTATCTCCTCTGCCTCAAATTGAGATCATTTTGCTTGAACAAGTACCGAAGGCTGCGATGATCCGTGAAAACCTCACACGGAACTCCATAAAGATAGTGCCTCAAAATCTTCAATGCGTGAACAATGGATGCCAACTCTAAATCATGGACATGATAATTCTTCTCATGAACCTTCAACTTCCAAGAAACATATGCAATCACCCTGCCTTCCTGCATCAATACCGCTTCGAGCTCAACACGGGAGGCATCACAATATATCGTGAAAGATCATGAACCTGATGGCAATACCATCACCGGTGCTGAATGCAAGGCTTTCTTGAGCTTTTAAAAGCTCGCCTCACACTTGTTGGACCATTTGATAGGGCACCTTTCTGAGTCAATTTAGTCATTGGTGCTGCTATAGATGAAAACCCACAAAACGACGGTAATAACCTGCCAAACCCAAGAAACTTCTGATCTCCGTGGCTGAAGTGGGTCTATCCCAGTTCTTGACTGCCTCTATCTTCTTAGGATCTACCTAAATACCTTCTACTGATACAACGTGACCCAAGAAAGCTTCTGAATCCCACCAGAATTCACACTTTGAAAATTTAGCATACAATTGATTGTCCCTCAAGGTATAAGCGCTACCCGGACGTGCTGCTCATGCTCCTCCCGACTGCGGGAGCATATTAGAATATCATCAATAAACACGATCAAGAAAAAATCCAGATGAGGCTTGAACACCTGATTCATCAAGTCCATAAATGCTACTGGGGCATTAGTGAAGCCAAAAGACATCGCCAGAAATTCATAGTGCCCACACCTCATCCAAAAAGCTGTCTTAGAGTCATCGGATGCCCTAATCTTCAACTGGTGCAAGCCCTACCTCAAATCAATCTTCGAGAACACCCTGGCACCCTGAAGCTGATCAAAAAAATCATCAATTCTCGGAACTGGATACTTATTCTCTATAATAACTTTTGTTCAATTGCCGGTAGTGTATACACATCCTCATCGATCCATCATTCTTCTTCACGAACAACACCAGTGCACCCCAGGGCGAGACACTAGGTCTAATGAAACCCTTATCAAGAAAGTCTTGCAACTGTTCCTTCAATTCTTTCAATTCTGGTGGGGCCATTCGGTATGGAGAAATAGAAATGGGCTGAGTGCCCGGAGCCACATCAATGCAAAAATCAATATCCCTATCGGGTGGCATCCCCGGCAGGTCTGCAAGAAATACCTCGGGTAACTAACGAACCACAGGCACTGAATGTATAGAATAAAACTTAGCATTAGAATCACAAACATGAGCCAAATAAGACAAACACCCCTTCTCGACCATGCGTCGAGACTTGGTATAAAAAATCACCATGCTGGAAGAATGACCAGGAGTCCTTTTCCCCTCTAATCGAGGCAACCCTAGCAAAGCCAACGTAGTTGTCTTGGAGTGACAATCCATGATGGCATAATAATGCGACAGCCAATCCATACCCAATATGACATCAAAATCAACCATGTCAAGAAGCAAAAGGTCCACATTGGTTTCAAGACCCTCAATAACGACCACATATGAAAGATACACACGATCTACAATAATAGAATTCCCAACGGGCGTAGACACATAAACAGGAATGCTTAGAGAATCACGGGGCATAACCAAATTTGAAGCAAAGTAAGATGACACATTAGAGTAAGTAGACCCCGGATCAAACAGAACTAAATCATCTCTATTGCAAACTGAAATGATACCTGTGATAACAACATCGAAAGACTCCGTCTCAGGTCTGGCCGAAAATGCATACAATCAAGGCTGGGTACCACCACCCTGAACTATGTCTCTAGGACGACCTCTGACAGGAGGACCTCCCTCTTTAACGGGCTGGCCTCCACCTCTAACAATCTGGCCCCTACCTCTGGCTACCTGACCCCTACCCCTAGCTGGTTGGGCAGGTGGTGCTGCAGCCGGTGCCATAACTATAGTACGAGAACTCTGGTATTGAGGCTGATTACCCAACAATCTCGGACAAGCTCTCCGAATATGCCCATCGTCACCACACTCAAAGCATCATTCATGATACTGTGGCTGTGAAAACTGAAACTGACCTTCACGAGTCGGCTGACCACGATAATAACTCTGAAGAGGAGCTCTGATAAGATCTGATGGTGCACTATAGACTGGCTGCACAGAAGGAGGCATATAAGAACCACAACCACCGGAGGTACCATGAGATGCCTGAAGTGCTGAATGAAATGGCCTGGAAGAATACCCTCTACTGAAAGTAACCCCGCCTCCAGATGAGGCACCACTGAATCCACCGGAATGATGAGGTATTTTGTCAGAACCCTAACCTCCCAATCCGAGAACCACCTCAACTCTCCTGACTATTGGCCGCATCCGGAAAGGAAATCTCGCTCCCCGTCTCCTTATCCATCTGCAACCTGTTGGGCTGAGAAAGGCCCTCAATAAATCCGTTGACCCTCTCTCTCTATGGGTAGAAAAAGAGTGGCATGATGAGCCTAATCCACAAAGCGAGTCTCATAGTGGTTAACAGTCATGTTGCCCTCTTGAAGACGCTTGAACTGACAACCACACTCCTCTCTAGTAGTGATAGGTAGGAACTTCTCCAAGAAGAGATGTGAAAACTGATCCCAAGTGAGGGCTGGCGACCCTGCTGGTCTAGTCAATAGGAAATCCCTCCACCATTTCTTAGCGGAACCCATCATATGAAAAGCAACAAAATAAGCCCCATTGGTATCCAAAATACCTATGTTACGAAAAACCTCATGACAGCTATCAAGGTATTTTTGGGGATCCTTTGAAGTGGCACCGCTGAAATGAACAAGGAAATGCTTGATAAGCCTGTCCAATCTCCATAAGGCATCGGAGAAAATAGTTGTCCCAGCAACGAGCGGTGCTGCAGCAACTGGCTGAACTACCCCAACTGGATGGGCTGCTGGGGTCTAAATCTGAGGAGTAATCTGCTCCAGAGTGTGGGTAGCAGGAGTCTGGACTCCTCCTCCAGCCAGAGATATGACTGCTACCTTGGGGAATGTGCCACTCTTGGCTACACTCTCTGTGATGCCCACTAGTCGAACCAAAGCATCCTGAAGCATTGGGGTAGCAATAAACCCATTAGGGACCTGAGCTGGTCCATCCTGAATGGTCTGAGCTGGAGCCCCCTTATCGAGCTCTATCTGGGGCTCCGCAGCTGGAGCTGATGCCTGAGAACTGGGCTGGGTCCTGCCCCTGCCTCAGCCTCTGCCCCTAGTAGGATTTGTTGCTGCTGCTGGAGGATCTGATTGTTGGTCTACGGAAGAAGAAGCATGTGTTCTCGCCATCTGCGAGAGAATAGAAGAGGTCAATCAGTATTTGGGATAACAAGAATTCGCACGACGGAGTTGAAATAAAGTGAACTTGTTCCTAACCTTATAGCCTCTGAGAGATAAGTATGGACGTCTCCGTACCGATCCCTCAGACTCTATTAATCTTTTCTGTGAATAGTGAGTCCTAGGCAACCTAGTGCTCTGATACCAACTTGTCACGACCCAAATTCCCAACCGTCGGGATCGTGATGGTGACTAACATTATACTCGCTAGGCAAGCCAATGTTAGAAGGTTCAACATTTAAAATAATTAAAACATATACGAAACTTAATGTAATCCAATAAGTGATGTCAAATTAATAATAATTGACATAGTATACTCTACTGCGAAACTAATAATAATCTCCATCTACTAGGGTTTGGAGTCACCATTCACGAACTACTAAGAATGTCTGCAAGTATTTGGCAGAAAGAAATATATAATTGTTTGAACTAAATAAACAGGAACTGAATGATAATGAAGAGACTCCAGGAATCTATGGACGTCGGTAGATTTACCTCGTGTCTCCGTGCGAACGATCAACTACAACTCTATCTCAGTTCGGACCTAGACCTGGATCTACAGAGGAGGAAGCTTTGGACAGTAATCTATATGTTAATGAGGTGGTTAATGTTGACAAGCTACAAGGGGATGCAAGGGATTATTTAAATGCTAAAAGAGCTGGACATATAGGTAAGGATTTATCAGAAAAAGATGGTAAGTAAGGAGCTGAAACAACTAAAGAAAAACTGTTCGAGCAGCCAGTTAGTAATGACAACAATGAGACTGTGAAGAATCAAGTAGTTAAAGGTGTGTATATAGGTGATGTTGGTAAGGGTACGCATAAACCTACACGTGATGTTCCTGCTAAAACAGCCTTAACGACGATTTTAATGTAGTTAATCCTATTGTGCAAGCTTATGATAAGTTGCACTCTTCTAATGAGGAAACTGCTATGACAACTGACGCAGGTCCAATTGATCGAGCAAATGCGTCAATACAAATTGGTAATACAAAGGAGGTTATGGTGCAAAGACAGGAAAGTGTTAGGATTATAGATGCAGGTGTTTGTCAAAATACTTCTAACATTGAGTCCAGCTCAAATGTTTTTGAAGCATTGGCAGCTGTGGAGGATGATCAACTGGTATCAAAAGCTTTACAAGAGGACATGATGAGCAAGAAAATTGTTCTATGCAACAACAATGAAAAAGGTCATCAAGGCAGTGATAAATTGGTCGAGAATTCTAGTGTTCAACGAAATGCTTCAGTGAAGAATGTACAGCAGGTTGGTCATGATTTAGTCTCAACACCTAGGCTTTCTAAGACTCCAGGCAGTGTAAAACACCAGCAATCCATGAAGAATGCAGATGATGGATCACAAGTCTCAAAGGACCTTGCTCTTGTTCATGTCGACGAGCAAAAGGCTGGGGCAGTAGCTAATGCAGCCTCACCAAATTTACACATATCTAATCCATATCTCGACAAAATGGTAAAGGATGCTCAGGAAGCGATATTCATAAACACAACTCCAAAGGTCAAGGCATCACTGGCTACTTTGAACACAGGTGGTCGACTAATTGATGCGCAAAAGGCCGAGGCAGTCCAATTGTTTACTGCAATCACGATGTCCAGTACTCCAAAGCTACATATCCCTAGTCCGAAAGTAGAAAAAATCATTAAAGAGACTCATATGGATATGATGATGAATGCAAAGCCTTTGATCCGGCAACCATTGGTCGCTTTGAACACACCGGTGCAGGATATCCCTTCTCAATCACTAGAATCATTAGGTGAGCATGGTGGTGAATCAAGGCAGATGATGATTTCCACAGGGAATAATAATGAGGTTATTAAAGCAAATGTGAGGGTGATGGCAACTAAATCCAAGCTATGGACTGACCAACGCGAGTACGATGATGAAGAAGATTGTGGTGTTGATTTTGCTGGATACTCATCGGAAGAGGCAGATCATGAGGTTGATCAAGAGAGTGCAGGTGAAGAACTTGATTCACTAACGCTGTCTAAACAAGATGGTATACCAACAACGAGCCACAGAAGCAAGTTAAATCTCAATGCACCAGCTTTAATTTCCAAGAACTCTCCAGTTGCTCGTCAAAAGGCAGCAACTGGAAACATTGTTCAAAATGCAGCAACACGTAATAACCAGAATGCTCCAGAACTAGTGTCAAACACTGGACAACATCAAATAAATCCAAACAATTTAGTTGTTATTTCTACTGTTGGTCGAACAACAACAACATCGGCAAGTTTTGGGCAGCAACAAATTATTCCAGTTATTTCATTAGAAGATAGAAAGCTATTGGATGCAATGGTAAGCTCAAAACCTGTTCACTCTTTAAATTCAACTCAGGTTGCTAGCGATGGGCGTGTAAATAGAACCAGAAATAAAAGGCAAGACATACAACAAAATTGAAATAAGGCAATGTTGGTTAATAACAAACATGGAGCATTGGTGGCCCAAGATCTGTTTCAAGACATGTCAAATCCGGGGGAACTTGGGGAGAGATTTGTATGAAGAAGGTGAGGAAGAGGCAATGCTACAACAGTGGCGGACAGAGGCAGCAAGGAAAGGTGATTTATCACCAAGGCATAGAGGACAAAGCAAGAAGATACATACAAGGAAAAAGAGTTGGGACGGCAAGGTGAGTGAAGATGAAAACATAAGGCGACTACCGATGAGATTTGCCAAACAAAAATAGGTTGTCCCAACTACGTCAACAAATTCCACTCGTTCAACGAAGAAAGCATGAAATTTGAAGACATTTTGAAGAGGGTAGAGGATGAAGACAAGCGTCTACAAGTTGAAGACTTCACAAAATTAGAGAAGAGAGGACATCACTGTTATTTCTACATATTCTTATTCTACCATCACATTAGCATAGTTTTATGTAATATCATCACAAAGTATGTTATAAACTCTGTGATGATTATAAAATACCTAGTTCTAGCTAGTTCTTTCTTTTTACATGCATGATAGTAGGTGAGGCTATTTTATGCCTCATTAGGATTAGTCAAGGTAAGGTTTAGCCCAATAATTGGTTGTTAATGGCCTATGCCTTTGGAAAATACCCAAACGACTATGAGATTATATACCCTCGTGAGACTTTTCTAGCAGCTACACCATGATTCCTCTACATGAGGCTGCCATATAGGTCATTGTGAGGCGCAGAGAAGTGATTATATAGCCAAGGCATATAGGCATCACTACTGGTACTATTGCCCCCCTTATTTGTAGTATTCCTATGTGGGTTTATTTTTTGGTTTTTATTATTAATAAAACTAGCTCTAGGCACTTGCCTAGTGGATTTGCTATAAAAAAAAATAATAAAAAAAGTACAACCGACCCCATGTACTGAGTAAGTGTCGAGCCTAACCTCGGCGAAGTAGTGACAAGGCTAGGACACGACAACCACATAAACCTATGCAGTTTGACCATATAAGAAAACGATAATAATAACAAGAAATAAGCAGCTAAATTCAAAGAA
>ML253509.1:0-33878 GCA_005239495.1 Nicotiana undulata
CTTTTATTGCTCCCGTATCCCCTACTTGCCGGTTTATCACTTGCTTTGTGTTACTTCCTGTTAACTGCTGTAGAATAGGATATGTTATCGTTAATGTCAAGTCTAGCTTCGTCACTACTTCGGCCGAGGTTAGGTTTGGCACTTATTCAGTACATGGGGTCGGTTGTACTGATACTACACTGCACTTCCTTGTGTTGTGCAGACCCTGCTACCGGACCCCGTGGAGCGTTCTGAGGGAGTTACCTTCAGTCCACACCAGAGCTTCGAGGTATACACTGGCGTTCGTGGATCCCGAGGCTTCTCTCCTTTATCGTTTCATTGTCTTTCTTATCATTTCCAAAACGACAAGTGTACGACATCGTGACTTGTTCCAAAATAATTCCATAAATAATTAAAAGCGGTTCAAACAGTTTAAAAATGCACGATATGTTCTAAGTGCGTAATTAATCAGATAATTAGGCCAATTTATAATAGTTAAGCGACCGTGCTAAAACCACGGAACTCGGGAATGCCAAACACCTTCTCCCGGGTTAACAGAATTCCTTACCCGGATTTTTGTGTTTCGCAGACTGTAAAACAGAGTCAAACTTCCTCGATTCGAGATTTTAAACCGGTGACTTGGGATACCATAAATTATTCCAAGTGGCGACTCTGAATTTTAAATAAAATAATCCCGTTTCGATTGTCACTTATATTGGAAAAACTCCTTTATACCCTTCCGGGGGTAGTAAAAAAGGAGGTGTGACAGTTCTGGTGACTCTGCTGGGGATCGAACCCAGAATCTTTGGTTCAGGGTTCAGAATTCGAGCTTAGAATAACTGTTATGATTGACTTTATTTATTACCTGATTTTTACATGTGTTGAACCTAATGTGCTAAATGCCCTTTTTACCGCTTTGATATTATCTGAATTGTATATAAATTGTGCTGAAACCCTCTTCTCTCCGAGTCTTCTAAATCATCTGGGAAGTATGCACTTCGTGTGACTTCTTTTCTGTTAGAGTCATATCCAAATTTTAGAACGATGTTCAGACAAGTTGCAAAGCCGGTAAAGCTTCTGTATTCCCTGTACGCTGCCCCCCCCCCGGCTCGAGCTGTCCGCTCGGGTAAGCCATGTTTAGAGCAAAACCCTAGGATTTAAACTTAGAATAACATAGCCTTATGCCGGATCCCTAGTAGGAACGCTTGTTTGCATCACGTGTATTCGACTTTGGGGACTCAACACAGGGGCTGGGTCCGTCTAGGACAGGTGTATCCAAAAATAAAAGACCATTTCGATGCATTTTATGTGATGTATGTTGTATTCTTCGAGGGTAAAATGCGTCATTTGGCGGACCAATGATGGTTGAGGGCAAATGAGAAAGAAAAGAGGGTTAAGTGTGAAAATGAAGCAAGTAGAGTCCAATTATATTTTTCTTTCGCAAATTTATTTATTTATATTTATTTTCTTTCAAGAAAAAGAAAAAAGTGAAAAATAAAAATATTATTAAAACAAATATAGAAAAAAAGAAAAAGAAAATCCAAAAAGATTTTACATGTTTTCATCATTTTTCAGGAAAAAAAAGAGACAAAAATGTATTTTTTTTTACAAATCATTGTTTTTTTTTAAATTCTCTCTCGTATCCAATCTTCCCGAACTACGCATACCTGATTCTCGTCTTTCGGGGCAGGATATGTAGGCAGTCCACATAGGGTCCGGTCTTCCTAGTGAGTCTTAGGTTCTCGGCTGCGGGGGGTCGTAGCTAAATCTTGCATATTTAGCAACTTTTTGCCACATCGACCATTTGTGAAAAATAGGGCTATTTTCTCAAAGTGTCTTATGAACATATGTATTAGAGCGTTAAGTATACAACAATGTGTCCTCTCAGCTTTAAGGTATATTTGAATTTACATGTCTAGCCACTTTTGGCCACATCGGCCATTCTTGCAAAATGAGGTCATTTTCGCGAAAGTGGTTCATTGACCCGTGTCTCAGAATCCTGAGTTCGCAACTAAGTGTCCTACTACCTTAAGGTTCGTCCTTTTCGAGTTTGCATCTTTAGCCACTTTTGGCCACATCGGCCATTTGTGCAAAATGGGTCACCTTTGCAACTTAATTTCTAGGGCCATTATTGTTGGGAGTTTGAAGTCATATATGCCTTTGTGAGGAATCTTTCCATGTCTTAGAGGTCTATCTTGTCGAGTTTACACTTTTAGCGCCCTTGGCCACGTTAGGTCATTTTGCAAAAATAACTCAATCATGTCTTGCATGTGTCCAATAGGAAGTGTTGTGGAGTCGCATTATGTCTCGAGTCACTAACTCTAATTAGTCTTATTTTTCTCATACATGTGTGGATTTACTTACAGAGCATGACAGATACCCCAGGAACATTCCAGTCAGGACCATTGCATACATGAGTTGCTTGAGGAACTTTTATATTTTGAGTATGTATTCATGTTGTCTTTTAATTTTAGTCTTGTACAGTAGGATGAAGTTTGTCAGTCTAGTTAATATTGTCGAGTCCTTTGTTATAGTACTACCTGTTTTGTATATGAAAAATCAAAAAAATTGTAAATGGAAAGTCTAAAAAAAAAGATTTTGCTTTTTTTAGTTTATTTTGTTCATTACTTTTCCAGAACTACGCTTGGTCTGATTCATGTGGATCATGATACGTAGGTAACCTACATAGGGTTCGATCAAATCATTTTCTTAAAAATGAAAAAACAAATGAATAAAAAAGAAAAAAAAGGAAAATGAAGTTGAGGGACGTGAGGGGTGAGAGAGAAAAACTAGTGATAAGTAAAAGAAAAGAGAGGAAGGAAAATGAGCAAGCCAATGAGTGCTAGTAAAGAAAGAAGAGAAGATTGAAATGAACAAAATTGGGATGATGCCAAATGACCTTGTGACCCTTGAAGTCATTCTAGAACCGTTAATTGCTGCTAGGTGCATTGCACACAACGTGATATTTTTATCTGATAAATGCTCTAACGCTAACATGTTGGCTTTGTTTTGCTCCTCTTTGATATTTTAATTATTTTCATATCACAGGGTGGTTAGTTTGTGGCGGATCATCCATACAACACAAGGTCAAATAGCGAGGTAGCCATGACTGACAAAGACTTGGACACATGTGTGGTTGACCCGCCCAAGGGGATTGTTGAATCAGAATCTGAGTTGAAAGAAGTTGTCCTAAGGTGGAAGGGACAAATGGCCGAAATATACCAAACCTGGATTAGTGGGTGTCCTCCATCATTGTATCCCACGAACTACTTTGAAAGCCTTGTCACCATTCCGCCACTTTCACAAATCCAGATTCCTGTTGTTGGTAATATCTCCCCACAACCTTTTTCACACTCCACCCTCCAAAACTACCTCAAAAGAGTCAATGAGCCACTTGGTTAAGACAATGTGATTGAAGTGGGTGAAGGACCCAGTAATTTTGATGTGCAACTCAGTGGATAAGATCTCGAGATTAGTAATTAGAAAGCACCTCATTTCCTAGTCAGGAAGGAGTCTTGGCAGTTCATTTTGACATCTTTTCTGCTATCTGGTTATTTTAGGGTTGTAATCCAGATTTTAACTTGTTTGTTTTGGTGATTCAAACCCTTCTTTCCTCTTTTGCTTATCTCTAGGAGTCTTGTTAGTTAGTTTTGTGTCTCCGAGTCTGTTATCTAGGTTTGTTTCGGTGTTGTTCAAACCCTTCCGTTCTTTGGTCAATTGAAATTTTGTTTTTATTATTTGCAGCCTCTGTTTAGTTCTTTTCTTGTATATAGTTCTCTTCAAGCCAGTTCTAATGGCATGACATGCATGCGGAGTTTTAGCTAGATCTTGAAAGCCAATCTAATCATGGAATAATGAAATACGGTTTGAATGTGATAAAGGATGCATTTGAGGAAACAAGTAAAGATTCACGCATTCTAAGATAACCTGGAGCTTGAATTGAGTGAAACTGAGGCGATTAGTCTGGAAAATCAAGAAGTTGATGAGAGCATACAACAAGAAAATGTCTCTCAAACAGTTGAGGTAGGTCAGTCAGTGTTGAAATGCATTCTTCCACATCAAGCCGAAGCTAAAGGCAAGTTCGCCCCAAACTGGCAGGGGCCGTTCATTGTAACAAGGGTGTTGCCCAATGGTGCTTTGTATTTGACAGATATAGAATGCAAATGTGTAGATATGGTTATCAATTCTGATGTAGTCAAAAGATATTATGTATGATTTCTTTGGTTTAAATTGTGTTTGTTTGTACCTGGCATGTTGAAGATTGGAATGACGAAGGCATTTTATTCTGTTATTTAAACACCTTACCCTTTGTTACCCCTTTGGAGCCTTATTTATTTTCTTTCATACCCCTCTTTTGAAATCAGTAGCAAAGTTCATAAACACGGACACAAAAGGTAAATAAAGAAGGAAAAGAGGAAAATATAAGAGAAAAAGAGAAAGAAAAGAATGAAAAAGAGTGAAGAAAAAAAAAAGAAAAAAAAAAGAGAAAGAAGAGAAAAAGAGAAAAGTAACAACAACAAAGCAATTCTTATGGTGTGAACTACGTTCGACCTAATTCATTTTAAGGATACGTAGGAATCCTCACGGTTCGGTCCCATCCAAATAAAAATTTAAAATCCCCCAGGCAAAGAAACTGGGGAAGAAGTTGTGGCTATATAAAAGATCTGATTCCAAAAGTTGTAATTGTGAAACCACTCAATTTGTTTTGAGATTTTATCATTTCTTTCTAACCCCATCCAAAAACCCGCATTACGGTCCAAAGGAAGACATTCCGACCAATATATGAGAGTGCCAAGTCAAGCGATACAGAGGTATGATTCACACCAGGGGCAAACTCTGTGCCGCATAAAGGAAAAATGAATAAAATGAGAGTCTTATTGGTGAAAACCCTCACGGTCACCGTAAGACGATGGTGAGCTGAGAGAAAATTTGAAATAAGAGAGTCTTATTGGTGAAAATCCTCGCGTGCATAGTAAGACAATGGTGAGTTGAGAGATGAACAAATGAGAGAAGCTTGTTGGTGAAAAACCTTCGGGATACTACAACTTGAATGAGGCTCGTGACTGTACAGAGAAATTGTATCATTGAAAGCCCGATTTTGAAGTATGAAGACATAACATGAACTGGAAATATGATTGGTCGGACGTATTAGGCCGATCAATCCAAAATGCATGTCATGATCATAGGAGCTAGCTGCTTCACTCAGATAAGTCTTTTTCCATTCTTCTTCACATAGGTATATTTGTTCAAAATTTTCCTTCGTTCCTTCTGCCAAAAATCACTTCATTGTGCTATTTGAGTCTATATTTATGAGTCTCTTTCGAGTTAGCCCTTGTTGAACAAGCAGGAAAGGAGTCCAAAGCCCACTGCCAGCTTTTAAATTGCACAAAGCGGAGTTCGGCCAAGCACATCACAAGTGACATGATTCAAAATGAGCAGTATGATGATAACTGAAGTTCAGGTGATAAGGTGATTCTTGAATTTTGAAAAATACAAAGATTCGACAACTTTCATAATGAAAACACGATGCAACAAGTGGATGTAAGAGATTCAGGTCATCTAGAGGTTTTGTGGTCCAGTTTCGACCAAAAGGTCAAACAATCCCTTGCTGGCCCGAAGTAGCTCATCAGAATGAAGCATGGCAGTGGTAGGAGTAGACACTCAGCAATGACGCCACAAACTAACCACCACGTTTTCAAACTAACAAGATTCTATTTGTCTGAAACAGGGGCAAGAAAATTTGTCTGATTTGCAGGGACCCTCCATGAGGAAACCATGATTTAGGGGCAAGGAATTTCGTTCTTTCTACAGAGATCCTCCAGGAAGAGAGCCTGGCTCAGGTAAGTTCATTCTCCCTTTTCAGGACCCTCCTGAATAATGGGATTTGATTAAAGTTTTCAGGACCCTCCTGGATAATGGGATTTAGGTTTTAAGCTCTCAGGACCCGCCTGGATAATGGGATTTAATTTGAAGTTCTCAGGACCCTCCATGAGTAACAAGATCTAACATAAGCTCTACTTTGAGGAAATATAGTTTGCTTTAAAGTTTTCGTTCTTAAGATGAGATTCAATTTGAAATTTTCAGGACCCTCCTGGATAATGGAATTTAGTTTAAGTTCTTAGAGATTTTGGGTAACATGATTCGATTAACATTCACAGATGAGCCCAGATACCAAACTGGGGAAGAAAAAGTTTCTTTGTTTGTCTGTTTGTTGTAATCAGGCGCCCACCTGGACAACAAGGGAATACAATTCAAGTTTTGGCAATCAGGCTCCCCTTGGTGAACAAGGGAATACAGTTCGAGTTTCGGCAATCAGGCGCCCGCCTGGAGAACAAGGGAATACAATTCAAGTTTTGGAAATCAGGCGCCCACCTGGAGAACAAGGGAATACATTTAAAGTTTTGGCAATCAGGCGCCCTCCTGGAGAACAAGAGAATACAATTTGAGTTTTTGAAATCAGGCGCCCACCTGGAGAACAAGGGAATACAGTTCATGTTTTTGGCAATCAGGCGCCCACCTGGAGAACAAGGGAATACAATTCAAGTTTTTTGCAATCAGGCGCCCACCTGGAGAACAAGGGAATACAATTCAAGTTTTTGGCAATCAAGCGCCCACCTGGAGAACTAGGGAATACAGTTCGAGTTTTGGCAATCAGACGCCCACCTGGAGAACAAGGGAATACAATTCAAGTTTTTGGCAATCAAGCGCCCACCTGGAGAACTAGGGAATACAGTTCGAGTTTTGGCAATCAGACGCCCACCTGGAGAACTAGGGAATACAGTTCAAGTTTTGGAAATCAGACGCCCACCTGGAGAACAAGGGAATACAATACAAGTTTTGGCAATCAGGCGCCCATCTGGAGAACAAGGGAATACAATTCGAGTTTCGGCAATCAGGCGCCCGCCTGGAGAACAAGGGAATACAATTCAAGTTTTGGAAATCAGGCGCCCACCTAGAGAACAAGGGAATACAGTTAAAGTTTCGGCAATCAGGCGCCCGCCTGGAGAACAAGGGAATACAGTTCGAGTTTTGGCAATCAAGCGCCCACCTGGAGAACAAGGGAATACAATCCAAGTTTTGGCAATCAGGCGCCTACCTGGAGAACAAGGGAATACAATTAAAGTTTTGGCAATCAGGCGCCCACTTGGAGAACAAGGGAATACAATTCAAGTTTTGGTAATCAGGCGCCCACCTTGAGTACAAGGGAATACAGTTCGAGTTTTGGCAATCAGGCGCCCACCTGGGGAACAAGGGAATACAATCCAAGTTTTGGCAATCAGGCACCCACTTGTATAACAAAGGGAATACATTTAAAGTTTTGGCAATTAGGCGCCCACATAGAGAACAAGGGATTACAATCTAAGTTTTGTCAATCAGGCGCCCACCTGGAGAACAACGGAATACAATCCAAGTTTTGGCAATCAGGCGCCCACCTCGAGAACAAGGGAATACAGTTCGCGTTTTTGAAATCAGGCGCCCACCTGGAGAACAAGGGAATATAGTTCATGTTTTGGCAATCATGCGCCCACCTGGAGAACAAGGGAATACAATTCAAGTTTTTGGCAATCAGGCGTCCACCTGGAGAACAAGGGAATACAATTCATGTTTTTGGTAATCCGGCGCCCACCTGGAGAACAAGGGAATACAATTCAAGTTTTTTGCAATCAGGCGCCCACCTGGAAAACAAAGGAATACAGTTCAAGTTTTTGGCAATTAGGCGACCACCTGGAGAACTAGGGAATATAGTTCGAGTTTTCGCAATCAGACGCCCACTTGGAGAACAAGGGAATACAGTTCGAGTTTTTGCAATCAGGCGTCCCACCTGGAGAACATGGGAATACAGTTCTAGTTTTTGGCCATTAGGCGTCCACTTGGAGAACAAGGAAATAGAATTCAAGGTGGCAATTAGGCGCCCACATGGAGAATAAGGGAATACAATTAAAGTTTTGGAAATCTAGCGCCCACCTGGAGAAAAGGGAATATAATTCAAGTTTATTTTAATCAAGTGCCCACCTGGAGAACAAGGGAATACAATTCAAGTTTTTGGCAATCAGGCGCCCACCTGGAGAACAATGAATACAGTTCAAGTTTTTGGAAATCAGGCGCCCACCTGGAGAACAAGGGAATACAGTTCTAGTTTTGGCAATCAGGCGCCCACCTGGAGAACAAGGGAATGTAGTCCAAGTCTCGGCAATCAGGCACCCACCTGGAGAACAAGGGAACCCATTTCAGAATTCAATTCGCGTTAGCAACAACAGAAGCTCGCCCAAGAATGCGAGTCGACAATACGAGATGACCAATAGAAGTAGTCTCAATCTAGAATAAAAGAAGAAAAACAAAAAAGAAGTATCCAAGTGCAGACGCAGAGACAAGATATGGATTGCTCAAGACATGACTGAGTCACAAGCTTTGCATATCCCGTCGTGCTTCGTCGAAGCCGTGGAAGAATAAATCGGCACCTACAGCTAGCAAGCATCAAGGTTCAAATCTAAGTCTACATGAAGAACCATTCAACACTCAAGATTAAGCTTCAGAAGACTTATAGATATGAATCTTGTAACTCATAGCTGATACGCTTAGTTAGTCTTTTTTATTTTTTTATTTTGATGTAATAACAGGACCGCGGAACGGAACCTCGACGGAACAGAACCTCAATCGGCTCTCCACCTTAGTATACTCCATCATTGTTCCCACTTCTGAACTACACATGGCCTGATTTCTTTATAGCCAAGGATATGTAGGCAGCTCAGATACCAGGGCTCGGCCACATTCTCATTTCTTTATGTTTTACGTCTTTCTAAATAAGGGTCGGGTCAAAAAACCTGTCTAGTCGTTCTTTGTCTGAAAACTCTTCGTGTTTCCAGTCAAAGAGGGGAAGCTGTAGACATGTAATGTTTGACCCTCCCAGAGATTTTATACATTTTAGCGTTTAATATTTAGTTTAGGCCTAATATCGTCATTTTAGCTAGTTTTAACTCTTTTACTTTATTTTAAGTATAAAAATTAAAAAATACAAAAAAATAAGTTTATTATAATATTTAATTATTAAGTTTTAATTAATATTTTTAGAATTATAAATTTTGTATCATTTTTAAAAGGAATGGTGAGTTTTTGGGTTGTAAAGTCCATTTTTTGGTCTTTGACCCTATTTCAAAAGTCCATTCCCCTTAGCCCAATATCCACTACACTAAAAAAAACCTAGGCTCTCTCTTCGTTTTACTCACTTCAAGAGACCCCAGCGACCCACTCTTCTTCTTCATCATCTGACCTAGCCGCCGCCGGCCACCCAAAACGGCAATTGCTTGACCTCCTCCCTCCACACACACTGCCGCAATACACCACCGTAAACGCACGCCCACCTCCTCTCCAACCTTCACTTAAGAACTCCATTTCATAGCCATGAATGAACCTTGAAGCGCCAGGAAAACGAGCTCCAAAAATGAGCTAGAAACTGACCAAAACCAGTCTCAGTTTCCACACCAAAAATTCCAACAAATAACCACCAAACACAGTAGAAAACACCAGTAAAACGTCGTCCAAATGTGCATATTTCCAACAGTAAAAATGCAACAGAAAACTCTGTTAAAACCACCCAAAATCTATTGCGTCTCAACATAGAACCACTATTGAGTTTAAAACTTTTCCGATAAGCTTCAAGGTCGCTGGAGCAGTTTCGCGTTCGAGGTTCCGGCGTTGCTAATTTCTTGTTTGATCTTCGTTTCGATAGTCGGAGTTTGTTTGGCTCGCACAGATGTGAGTTTTTCAACTTCAAATTTATTTAATACAAAGTCTGATTTTGCCTTCTCGCTATATTCTAGCTACTGGATTCATATTGATTTGTCTATTGGGTTTTGAGAATTAATTTTGATCTTTTTTGTTGTCTCTGTAATGTAATATTTCCGTCCCTTTCCTATTAGCAACCAAATTAACATTCTGCTATAGAATCAATCATGTACATAATTTTAGTGATTAACTCTATCTCTCGATCCTTAAATAATTTCATAATTGTGAGACCTTATACAATACTTTCAAATTTAGAAAGAATAACTTATATACGTGCGTAGCTGTTTTTGGCGCGTTAATTAAATAAATTATCGTGATTATGGATACGGTTCCCGTGGCATAGTCGCGGTACATGAATCCGAATTCGGGTGTGCATTTCATGTGACCCGACTGTAACGCCAAACAACAATAAAAATTAACATGTTGTGAATTGTGGGTGCGTTTCACGTAGCGCAATTCGCAATGTATATAATACTGTAAGTCAAAGTTCGGGTGTGCATTTCATGTGACCTGGCCATAACTTTGTTTAATATTAAAAAATAAATATGTCGTAAATCGTGGGTGTATTTCATGTGGTGCGGTTTGCAACGTATACCAAAACGACAAGTGTACGATATCGTGACTTGTTCCAAAATAATTCCATAAATAATTAAAAGTGGTTCAAACGGTTTAAAATTGCACGATAGGTTCTAAGTGCGTAATTAATCAGATAATTAGGCCAATTTATAATAGTTAAGCGACCGTGCTAAAACCACGGAATCCGGGAATGTCTAACACCTTCTTCCGGATTAACAGAATTCCTTACTCGGATTTCTGTGTTTCGCGGACTGTAAAACAGAGTCAAACTTTCTCGATCCCGGACTTTAAACCGGTGACTTGGGACACCATAAATTATTCCAAGTGGCGACTCTGAATTTTAAATAAAATAATCTCGTTTCGATTTTCACTTAAATTGAAAAAACTCCCTTATACCTTCCGGGGGTAGTAAAAAAGGAGGTGTGACAAAGGGTAGAGGAACAAACAAGTTCAAGGCGGGCAGAATCAGAAAAGAAGCCTAGTAAGAATAGATTCGAGCCCTATATGGGACCCTCTAGACGGGAACTCGCTCCAAATTTGAAAAAGTACGGGCTGATTAAAGATCGTCAAATGGAGAATCAGATTCATCATCGTCGAGATTCAGCAAGGATCATGGAGAACATAATAGGGATAATAAATACAAATGCAAGTATTGGAGACTACAATTTCAACGTGAGCACTATCGAGTTAGTCGTTGTCTTAAGAAACATGGGGGACAAAGTTCGATGGCCCAAAGAGATGAGATCAAATCCAAACAGAAGAAACCCAGACTTCTGGTGTGAACTCCATAATGATCATGATCATATAACATGAGACTGTAGATTATTGCAAGGTGAGGTAGAACATTTATTGAAGCAGGGTTATCTAACTGAGTTATTTAGTGAAAAAGGTAAGCATGCATATATGAAGAACATACAAGAGCCCCCCCGAAACCACCATCTCCAAAGAGAACAATGAATGTAATAAATGGTGGGGAGGAGGTCAATGGCGTAACCTATACTGCAGCAAGCAAGACAACGAAGTTCACAGTAACCCACGGAAAGCGAACTCGTCAAACTCTAGAAGATGACAGCATAGCATTTGACGATGCAGATGCCAATGGGTTACTAGTTCCTCACAGCGATGCACTGGTAATATCATTGCTTATACATGACACTAATGTAAAACGAGTCTTGATTGATCCATGTAGCTCAGTGAATATTATTCTATTACGAGTTGTGGAAGAGATGCTGATGGGATATCATGTAATACCAAAAGCACGTTCCTTCTCTGGATTTGATAACTCTACTGTCGTTACAAAAGGGGAGATCGAATTAAACACTTATGCAGAATGGGTCATCAAAGAAACAAAATTTCAAGTTATTGACATGGATATGGCCTATAATGTAATTATGGGAAAGTTATGGATTCATGACATGGACGTTGTACCGTCCACATTACCTTAAGTTATCAAATTCCCCTCAAAATGGGGTATTCAACAGATTCGAGGAGATCAACAAATTTCGAGGAATATCAACTCAGTGATACACTCAAGTCAAAGAGATGTGGAAACAGAACTAAAAGACATGAGTGCAGCTCAAACAGATACGGGTACAAATGATAAAGATACGGTAAATCAAATTTCAATAGAGGTTGCATCAAAACAGACAAAGGTGGATTCTAGGACAGATGTTATTCAAGATCCAGAGGAAAATAAAAACATAAAAACGACGACTGAGGAGCTCGAAGCTGTTCCATTATTCGAGCAATGTCCAGAATGAAGAATTCATATCGGAGCAAGGCTAAACCCAATTAGAAGAGGTAAGTTAATTGAATTTAAAATCTAACGCAGATTGTTTTGCATAGTCCCATTCAGATATGACAGGTATACCTCCGAAAGTGATGACTCATAAATTAAATGAAGACCCATCATTCATACCTGTCAAACAAAAGAAGAGGAAGCAGGGATCACTCAAAAATCAAGTGGGCTAAGCTAAATAAGACTATTTCAATGATGGCCTTCCATGGATTCACCTATATAAGCCGCAGCTAAAGTTGCAAAAATAAGAGCTTGAATACCACTTGTAAATAATCCAAGGAGCATGACAGGTATAGGAACTACTAAAGGTACTAAAGAAACAAGAACAACAACTACTAATTCATCAGCTAAGATATTCCCGAAAAGTCGAAAACTAAGTGATAAAGGTTTTGTGAAATCTTCTAAGATGTTAATGGGTAAAAGGATTGGGGTTGGTTGAATATATTTTCCGAAATAACCTAATCCTTTTTTTGTAAGACCCGCATAGAAATANATCCTAATTGGTTAGCTAATACTGTGGTAGTACCTAAATAGAGCGGTAAATGGAGAGTTTGTGTTGACTACACTGATCTAAACAAAGCATGCCCGAAGGATTCATTCCCATTACCGCATATAGATAAAATGATTGATGATACCGCAGGTTACGAACTATTAAGTTTTATAGATGCATATTCTAGTTATAATCAGATAAAAATGGACCCCTTAGACGAGGAAAAAACTTCTTTTATTACAAACAGGGGGACTTATTGCTACAAAGTCATGCCCTTTGGCTTGAAAAATGCTGGAGCCACGTACCAAAGGCTGGTGACCAAGATGTTCCAAGAACATCTGGGGAAGACAATGGAAGTGTACATTGATGACATGTTGGTTAAGTTAGCATAAGCCGAAGACCATTTCCAACATCTTTCAACAACATTCGAGATCCTCCGCAAGTATAATATGAAACTAAATCCAGAAAAATGCGCCTCTGGCGTTGAATCAGGTAAGTTTTTGGGTTTTCTTGTATCTAATAGAGGCATTGAAGTAAATCCTACTCAAATTAAAGCTATTTAAGAAATACCTCATGTACTCACAAACAAAAAGAGGTTCAAAGATTGACATGTACGATCGCATCTTTAGGAAGATTCATTTCGAGATCTTCAGAGAAGAGTTTTAAGTTCTTTTCAGTATTAAAGAAGCAAAATCAATTTGAATGGACTGAAGAATACCAACAAGCCCTCAAAAATTTGAAGGCTTATCTATCAAACATTTATTATGTAAGTAAATCCTTATTGGATGCTGAAACTAGATACCCTCATTAGAGAAACTAGCTTTAGCCTTGGTCATGGCAGCTAGGAAATTGAGACCATATTTTCAATGTCATCCAATTTTTGTCATAACTTTATATACCTTAAGAAATGTTATGCACAAACAAGAATTGCCGGGCAGATTAGCCAAGTCGGCAATAGAATTAAGCGAATATGATATTGTTTATCTACCTAGGACAACAATAAAGTCTTAGGTTTTAGCACATTTTGTCGCAGATTTTAATACAAATATAATTCCTGAAGTACAAAAGGAATTAGAGATTTTTAATGGAGCTAATCCAGGAACATAGATTTTATTTACTGACGATTTTTCTATTGTTAAAGGAGCCGGTTTGAGAATTGTCCTAATACTACCTTCAGGTGAAACGATAAGGCATGCAATTAAATGTTACCTTATTACTAACAATGAAGCAGAGTATGAAGCTGTCATTACAGGTCTGGAACTAGCACGAGAACTCTACATAAAACAAATCATGATCAAGAGTGACTCTAAACTAGTAGTAAATCAGATGCAAGGGACTTACACTACTAGAGAGGCTCGAATGCAACAATATCTGGAAAGGGCACGAGAACTGGTCAGGCAGTTCCAATCGTGGAAGATCGTGCAAATACCCAGAGAGGAAAACGCAGAAGCAGATGCGTTAGCTAACCTTGCTTCAGTAGCAAAAGTAACGAGGGAAGAAAATGCCATTGTAATACATTTATTTCATTAATCACTCAACTAGGATAAACACGAGGTAACCTTTAATAATTTAACCTGGGATTGGAAAAACAAGATTGTAAATTTTTTGCAGTATGGGATCGTACCTGAAGATAAGGAAGAGTATCAAACACTTCGACGAAAAACTGCTCGGTACTGTCAAATACGAGACAATTTATATCGCAAAATGTTTGGTGTTCCTTTAGCAAGATGTCTCGGACCTAATCAAAATGAGTACGTGATGAAAGAAGTACATGAAGGACATTGCAGAAATCATTCAGGTGGAAGATCTCTAGTTAAAACACTAATCAGATCAGGATACTACTGGCCCAAAATGGAAGAAGATGCGGAAAAATTTGTAGCCAAATGCGATAAATGTCAACGCTATGCTAACAATATGCATCGACCCGTAGAATTATTACACCCAGTTGTTTACCAGTGGCCATGTTTAACCAAAGAATTAGATTCTCTTCCAAAGCTATTTTAAGAAGTACTCGGGCTTCTGATAACCAATAAAATAAGCTAATAAGTATAATCACACTTGTAAATAGAAAGCAACAAAGATGCGTAAAAGTAAGTGTATTTCAATAGTGGTTCGAATGTGTCTTTATAAGTTATATTTTACTCCCTTTTATAGGAAATTTCTTAATATAATGCCTACTCTTCTTAATGATTGAGCATTAATGACTAATAATGGCATTAATGTAACGTTACAATGGTTAATCGTAACTATTGCGTGAAGATTATGTAACGTTTAGCTCATTGATTGAAGATCTTTGAATCTGCCCTTTATTCTGCCTTGATTCATTCGGAGCGTGTCTCTTCAACTCCTCAATTAGATTGAGGTTCCCGTATCTAATTGCCTCGTGGGTATGTTATTCCATTCCTCTTTGTCTCGTGCCTCTTCGTAAAGTCATGACCAGTTGTCATGTTTTCATTGCTCCACATGGATTGCCTTGTCATCTGAATTAATACACGTGTGAGTTCTGTTGCAGCGCTCTAAAAATATGCGGACAGCGGTCCTATGCAACGCTGCAGCGGTCAATAAAGCACGGTCAGCGGTTCTCAGATTCATAGAGTTAACTCTCAGAAGCTTTCATTTCTGCTGAGGTGGCCAGATTTCCACTTTCAGCGGTGGCCAACTGCTGCAGCGGACCAGTTTTCTGCGGTCCGCATTTCATAGTTTCAGAGAGGGCTAGTCTGAGTCCCCTGATTCCGCTGCAGCGGTTCTTTACCGCTGACAACAGTTTGGTTATGCTAACACTGTTTCATCCTCTACTTCTTAACTTATATTTGGTACTTAGGTACACTATATTAACAATGTTTGTTACATGTTTGCAGAGAATAGTGAGATCAAGGGGAGGACCTGAAAAGAAACCCGGGAGAGGCCACCTTTCAAGGGGTCGAGGCAAACGAAAACAACAAAACCCATTGGGCCCGACACAACAATTGGGAAGAAACAAAAGAGAAAAAGAACAAGTCCCTCAGAATTAGAGTCCAGTGAGTACTTGCCTTCCCGGGAAGCTTCAGAGGGACAGAGTGGGGCAGCTCTAGCAGCTGCATTATCAAAGCCTAGGAGACTCATCAACGAGCCCACTAGCTCGATCAAGCCATTCAGCCACTCTCCCAGAAGGCACAGGTGTAGCAGCCCAGTCAGCAGCTCAATCAGCAGCCCCTCCTTCCATCAACCTCGAAAGCTCAGACGAGGGACCTGATGATGGAAGGGGTGGAGATACTCAAGCACAAACTGCTGGTATACTAAGGACCAGAAACCCCTCAGCATGGGAGGACCATTTTGTCTCTGAACTGGCCTACCATCAGTTTAGAGACTCGTGGCCCCAAAGATCTCTCATCCTAGAAAGACCATTCATCATCAAAGATTTTCTACCCCTCAACCACGATGTGAAGAAGTAGTTTTTAGAGAGGGAGGGGTGGGACTTCTTTACACTCAAAGTAGTTGATACCAATGAATTCACGGTGAAGGAGTTCTATACAAATATGGCATACACCAAAAAGGACACATACCTCACCAAAGTTTGCAATCAGAAGATTTTGTACAATGGTAAATCCTTTAATAGGTATGCGGGTTTTGAGGATGAAGATGAGACTCGGTACTTGGAGAAGGTGAATCAGAAAGATTTGTCTTAGCCATGGTTGGCTTCAGTCATTGCTATCCCAGGGACTACACCGGATTGGTTGGCTGGAGGCATAATCAAGAGGAATACATTGAGCTTCGAGGCCAAAGGATGGGCTATATTTATTTGCAGCAGGATATACCCAATACTCCATGGCAGTGATATGCCCCTTGCCAGGGCGGTGATAGTGGGTGCTATTATTCATAGTATCTCGATTAACATCGGGAATAGCATGTGCAGAGTGATAGAACGGGTTGTGAAGAAGAATGAGGCCTCTTATCCCTTTCCCAATTTCCTGACTATGTATTTCCAAGACAACGAGGTTGAAGGGAGGGATTTTGATACATTTGTGAAGCCCCAGACAGCTTTCTCTTGGTACAGTTTAAAGGGACCAGACAACCCCAAGAAAAAAAGGGAAAGCCTCCACATCTACAGCCCCTGGTACTTCCACAGCCATAGAGCCCTCCGCAACTACTGAAGGCTCCATTGCTTCTGCGGGGCCCACTGTTGTTGTTGTCCTAGAGCATCCATCAGATACTGTTATGCCCATGCCAGTCTCGGTGCCATCATCATCCACCTATCCTCAGACGGCCCTGAAAGTTTCCCAGACTTTAGTTGGTATCACCAACTGGCTGCAGGTAGCCTCTTCTGGACTTTCTGGCTTGTCTTCTACAGTTGCAGCCCAGTCAGCTCCGGCACCCATTGTATTGCCTCCTACTCTGGAGGAAAAATTGAAGAGCGTAGTGGAAAACCAGAAGAAAATCATGGAGACAATAGAGAAGCAACAAGCGGAGATCACTTATTTGGGGAAGTATGTGAAGAAGATGAAAAAGGGCCAGGATGATACGAAGAAGGTACATAAGAAGATGTTGGAGACTCAAAAAGCTTTGGTGAAGGAGGTGGCAAAGGTAGCAGCTGCAGGGGACATCCCCCTTGATCTTTTATTAGGAGAGTCAGAGCCCACTGACTAGGCCACGCATGTTGATGAGGCAGACCTTCCATCACCCTCAGTTCGTAGGACAGTCATCCCGTGTACTGATGACATGGAGATTCAGCTCGAGGAGCCCGAGGGCCAGACATCCATGCAGACAGAGGACCCTGCTACCACCACTGCCACAGCGCCTTCTTCATCAGCCCCAGTTGATCCCTCACCTATGCAGTCTGAGGCACCATAGAGAGTTTACTTTTACTCTCTCTCACCCCTCTCCCTTGATTTATTTTTGGTTAGTTAGCATTGAGGACAATGCTAGATTTTATTGGAGGGGGTGGCCTCTTGTTGGTAGTTGATAATTTCAGACAATTTGATAATTTTTGGGTTGTAATAACTGTTAATACTCTTTTTCTTTTTCTTATTTACATTTCCGTACTTTTAATTTTGGTATGTATATATTCAGATTCCCTACCTTATAATATGTATATATTCATCCCCTATTGTAAATATTCATTTTTGGTTTTTCGTATTTTCTACTTTATAACTTTTTTAGCTTTTTCCATTTATAGTCTAACTTCGTATTTTATTTAGTAGCTTCTTTTTAATTTTCAACTTCTTCTTTTCCTTTTGGTGCTGTCAATAAGCCCCTAGTTTTCTTAAGGCCACAGTTCTTTCCAGGGGTGGAAATTGTGCGAACCGGGTGTCTCTTCCCTACAACAAACAGTGTGACGACCTTCTAAGGGATTGAGTCAGTTTTTTCTTTTTTCTTTTTCTTTTTCTTTTCTTTCGTTTCAGTAGTAGTGAATAAATGTGATTCAAATAGAGCTTCACTTGGCACCAACAGATTTACCTTCGACCTTATGGTTAAAGACATATTACAAATGAGGCTAGTTCTAGTTGTGACCCTTAGAGTCTTGAGTTGATTGAAACTGTCGTCAGGTGGTATTCATGGTCATATTTGATTTTTTAATTTAACCCAAGATTGTTTTGGGCCCTTGACTCGATACTCTTTAGCAACCCTAAGGCTTGTGAGGTGAGGTTTGTAATTGCATATCCCGAGTGCCATGCCTAAAAGTCTAGAACTTTCCCCGAGTGTTTTTCTAGGCGAAATCTTAAGTGAGCTCGACTTGTGAGATGATCATAGGCCTTCCTTGACTCCCTACTGAAATTGAAAGACCTTTTTGGCCTACCTTGACATGATCCCTAGTCAACCCCTTTTGAGCATGAGCCGAGTTTTTCAAAAATCACGTTGTAAACCTTCATCCGTTCTCTAACGACCCTCTCTTGGCACCCATTCTTTCCTTGAGCACTCTTGATGAAGAATAGGAAAAAATCATAAGTTTGGGGGAGAGACGAGGATTTGCATGGTGATGAAAGGCTTGGTGATAAAAATATGGGCCAAAGAAAAGGTTGAAAAGCAAAATGAACCAAAAAAAAAATAAAAAGGGTGAGAGGAAAAGCAAAAGAAAAGCAAAAGCTTGAAAAAGAGGTTAAGATAATGGGAAAGAAAGAAAAAGGAAGGAAAATGAGCCCAAAATAAAATAAAGAGTGACTATGAGTGTCTCTAAGTTCCCCAAGGAAAATATTTGACTCAAAGAGTCAAGAGTAAATTGTGCAAAATATGAAAAATTGGAGTGCTTAAGGGAAGATTTTCTACCAAAGTTATCATGACCACATTTGATCCAAGAAGCCTCCATTACATCCCGACAAAGCCCTATAGGATCTCAAGTTGAGTGAGCTTACATTAGTGGTGATTTACACGAGGGGCAAGCTTATGGTACTTAAAGACGGACTTGAGGCATTCATTTGATAGTGAAGAGAGCACCACATGATAAACCCAATTTTGAAAGTTCAATCTTTATGAGGTGAGCCCAAGGAAAGTAGAGGAGGAAGAGTCTGAGATCCACAGTGATTGAGGTGAAAGAGAGATGCTCTATGACGACCTTAGTCAACTCTAGAAGCTTCGGTGTCACGTTATATCTAGTGAGCTATAAAATCATTGCATAAGTTTGTCAATAATACATTTGTGTTGAGGATAATTGTTAGTCCCAATTGAAGCTTGATGAATCACATATTAATGGCTGAAATACTTTCTCTTTTCTTGTTACGGAGGTGGGAGTTATTTTGTTTGCTTGAGGACAAGCAAAGACTTAAGTTTGGGGGAGTTGATAACTAGTGATTTATACTACTATTTACTCCCAATTTCTTAGGTTTTGAGACACCAATTGGCTTAATTAACCCCACATTTTGATGCAAGTTGTTCGAATTGCAGGATTTGAGTCGATTTGTAAATATCAATCCAAAATGACCTTGAAAAGGAGAAGAACTTGCAAAATTCTAGAACCCAGCTGAAACGCTGCAGCGCCCACTTTTCCGCTGAAACGTTTGTCCCTTCGCTGTAGTGGATTTCTCTCCGTTGCTCTGCTAGCAAACATCAGAGAGCTGCTTTTTAGGGTCAAGCAAAGCGCGGTCCGCGCAATATTTTCGTTGCAGCGCTTCATCCACCAGTGCAGCGCACATTTATCCGCTGGACGCGGTTGATAAACTTCAGAGAGTTGGCAGCAAGGGAGATTCAAGCTTCCGCGATCAGCGGTATTTTTCCGCTGCCGCGTTCCAGTCACCGTTGCAGCGCTTCAGAAATTTGCTGGACGCGGAATGGAAGATTCATAGAACTACAAAGTCCAAGACCGCTGCAGCGGCCATTATGACGCTGCAGAAGAAGCCTATTCGCCGCGACGCTCAAAAATACGTTGGGAGCAGATTCTCTGTAGGGGCAATTTTGTCCATTATTTTCAGCCATGTATAAATAGATATTTTTCTCATTTTTTAGGGTATCAGCCATTTGGAGAACACGTGAATAATGCCTTTTGACTATTTCGAGTAATTTTAGCTTAGCTTTAACCATAGTTCTTCAATTATTATCATGTATTTTACATTTTTGAGCTTAATTTCATCTTCTACTTGTGTTTCTTCTTCAAATATGAGTAGCTAGACCCTTAAGCTAGGGTTGTGACTCAACCCTAGTCTGGGTAATTAATGAGTTTTAAATTTTAGGATGATTATGTGTATGAGTGTTTGGTATTTAGCTTAATTTGTGCATAAATCTCAGATTTAGTGGTTGTAAACACTATTTCAAGCCTTAATGACTAAGGTCACTCTTGAGAAAGAGGACCCAAGTCTAGGTAGTTGAGCTAACAAGGTATTGGGGCAAACTCAAGAGATTGACAACCCCATTAAAAGGGTGAATGCTAGAGATAGCTACATCCGACTTGAGCCAATTCATGTGTATAGATGAAAACACCCAATTGTGCTTGAGAAGGCCAAATTGAGCAAAGTCACTCATATTACCGAGAGGTAGTGGGTGAGAAACTTTACATGAGGTTATTCCTTTCACCCACATTTCACAAGTTCATCCTCAATTTTAGATCTGTTAGTCATTCACCTAGGAGGAAGTCACAGTCCTAGCCCCTTTATTAACTGAGAAAATCTACAAAAAGATATTAGTTAGCTAGTTTATAGTTTCACTTAGACTAAATCATAGAACAATTACAACAACCTTTTTATGAGATGTGTAATTAAGAGCATGATACGCCACTAGATCAATTAGACACTCAACTCCCACATTCTTAGCTCCCTGTGGAAATCGATCCCGACCCTTCGGGTAAAAGCTGCTCCGACCCCTTCCTTGCTACTATTTAGTGGTATAGGCAGGATTCGATCACCTCCAAGCCTCTAGCCTCTCGTTAGCACCGTCTCACGTCTCATCAATTAGGACTATGTCATCAACGAATAACATACACCATGGCACATCCCCTTTAATATGGTTTGTCAATGCATTCATCACCAATGCAAATAAGAACGGGCTACGCGTAGAGCCCTGGTTTAATCCCATAACAACCGGGAAATGCTCCGAGTCGCCTCCCACATTCCTAACCTTAGTCTTAGCTCCATCATACATGTCCTTGATCGCTTCGATATAAGCTACCAACACACCCTTTGCCTCAAGACATCTCCAGAGCAACTCCTTAGGGACCTTGTCATATGCTTTCTCCAAGTCGATAAACACCATGTGAAGATCCTTATTCTTATCCATGTACTGTTCCACCAAACTCCTAATAAGGTGGATAGCTTCCGTAGTCGAGCGAACCGGCATGAACCCAAACTAGTTGTCGGATATAGACACCGTCTTCCTCACCCTCACCTCTACCACCCTATCCCAAACTTTCATGGTATGACTTAGTAACTTGATACCCCTATAATTGTTACAACACTGGATATCACCTTTGTTCTTGTACAACGGTACCACTGTACTCTACCTCCACTCGTCAGACATCCTCTTCGTCCTAAAAATTTCATTGAACTGCCCGGTCAGCCACTCCAAGCATGCTCTACCCACACACTTCCAAAACTCAACCAGGATTTTGTCTGGCCCGGGCACTCTACCCCTACTCATCTTATGCAAAGCCCACGCGGCCTCCTCCACCTTAATGCACCTGCAATACCTAAAGTCTCGGAGACTCTCCAAATGCCTTAAATCCCAAAGCACTATATCCCAGTCCCCCTCCTCATTTAGAAGACCATGAAAATACGTCTGCCATCTCTACTTAATCTGGGACTCCCCCATCAATACTCTACCGTCCTCGTCTTTGATGCACCTTACTTGGTCCAGATCCCGAGCTTTCCTCTCCCTCGCCTTAGCCAGCTGAAACAACTTTTTATCCCCGCCTTTTCCCCCAATTCCTCGTACAAACGACCAAACGACCAAACGTTGCATTCTTAGCCTCCGTAACCGCCAGCTTTTCCTCCTTCCTCGCTACCTTGTACTTCTCTCTATTCGTTGTCCTCTCCTCCTCGTTTGTGCTCCCTGCCAACTTCATATACTCTCCCTTCTTCGCCTCTACTTTGCTTTGGACTACGTCATTCCACCACCAGTTGCATTGGTGCTTGCCAGAGTAACCCTTCGATATCCCTAACGCCTCTCTCACCACATATACGTGATACATATATGTATATATATAAATCACGGTGAAAAATGGAGGACAGTACAAAAAAAAGTTTGGCAGAGCTACACAAATAAAAGAGAGCATACTTTGAGAAGGAAAATTAGTTTCCTTGTACTGTACGTTAAAGCTGAAATTTTGAGAAACTTTAGCCCGATATTTTCATTTAATTTGTTCGCGATTTCATTGATCAAAGAGTTGATAGCAAATATCGGTCTTGATGTGGATACGCATAGAGTCTTCGCATTATCATTGAAACGAGATACTTTGTGTTTGATTGAAAAACCATAGTCATATGGGGTGGGGTGGGGGTAAAAGTTTTTCTCACAAAGAACTTATATTAAACCATATCTATGTATCATAATTAAGTGGTAGAATAATGCAAGAATATATTTTAATCAACAATATTAAGTAAACACAGCGTATGTAGTGATATACTTTGTGTATTCATTAAGTTGATAGAAAAACAAGTTTTTGCTTACGGGGTGGATCATGCCATATGAATCAGAACTATTTGGTCATGCAATGTCCCTTAACATAAGTTTGTACTTTGTAACGTAGTGCTGTTGCTTTCGGTTTAAGTGAAGCAATAGCATCATTTGGGAAAGGACAAGTAACAAATATAGTATAAGAAATAAATACAAGAGTCCACTATCGTGAGGCAGTAAGGAACGTCTGTTTGTTTTCGGCATGGAAGTGGGTGTTGGGTAAGATATTAAATTTTAAATTGGAATAAAAATATAAGTTTATGGTAAGATATTTTTATAGCACAAGAGAAAACAGAATGAAAAAGAAAGGACGGCAAGAAATTGAACCTACACCAATTATGGAAAAGCTCTATCACTAGATTATGTGTAGGTGGTATCTTTCGTGTTAGTTAAATTTTGATTTTTAAACCCTGACAACTTGGAGCGCCTCCCTTTTTTGGTAATGTGGACATGAGACTTTGGACTTAATGACACAAGATTTTTGATTTTGTGACTTGATTATTAATTGGCTGAAATAAAGAACTCTAAAGCCATTTTTGATTCGTCTATTGTCAACTTGTAGTAGGCATAAAGGTTAGAGGCCATGAAGTTTTAGAAAATAGTCGTGTAAATCTACTTCAAACGAACTGCTGGGAGTATCAGAAGAGGAATAGAAAGAGAGATACCTAACAACGTTAAGTGTTGCACCTTTTTTTCCGCCAAACATTAGGTGCTCTTTGTTTGAGACTTTTGAGGTGAGTTACATTATTCGGGATATTAGGAATCTGTTAAAAGAAATTGCCCATACTTTAAATTTAGTCGTAAGCAATTCGATGTTCCATTAGATTTCCCAACAGACGTAAATGGAAACAATTACTCTGCCACCTCTCTGTTTGTCTTCTGACAAGGACGAGATATTTTTTGTTACTTGTTTGTTGGCATACCCGTTGAATCAAATACATAGTACAAGATCGGTAGAGATCAATGTTTACCTTTAAAATCGGATAACAATTAAATTTATAAGTAATTTTAAGGACACGTAATTTCACCTAATACCAATTGATAAATATGATAATTAATAATGAAAATTAACAGTAAAATAAAGCAAATCAGTGTTGAAATGCAATTCAACCCTCGAGCTAGTGTGCCCTCGAACTGACTGATACTAAAATAATGAAATATAAAGCAAACTGATGTACAAGAGAGTATAAGCGAGAGAGAGAGAGTGTGTTATATTACGTGGTATGCAAGACTAAGATGGATTACAAATGATTAGAACCCCCTTTATATAGTAGAGCAATTCTACTTATGGTACAATTCTAATTACAGAAGAAAATCCCATGGTTAGACAAATAATTGTTCTTGATTTGATCCGTTATGAGATTTTCGCCATGATCCTCGACCAGTCACGGATATCTCGCATTTATGTTATTATGCTATCTTCGGTCTTGATCGATGTCTATCCCGCTTGGTCTGGTCTCGATCTCGACAGGTACCTCGAATCCTGAACTCGGTACCTTATCCTCGTGCCTCGGTATGATCTATTACGGGGCCGATCTTTGATTCATCCCCCTGGTCTCGGTTAATTAGTAAAATCGGGTAGGCCCGATTTTAACCGTATACAGATAGTCCCCTCATTTTTTTGAGTGTAATGATAAGAAACGAATTGAGCCTTTGATTTTTACCTCGACCTGTCATGATGTCATCTCCGTGACGTAAGAGACAGAGGTGACCAAAACGTCCCGTCGATACAATTCCCCAAGTTATTAATGTGTGTCAGTTGACGATCGGACACTAGCAACTTTGAACCGTCGCCGTGAAATCCATAAATAGGCCTCTTCTCCACCCTTTCAAACTTTACTTTCAACCTCTTCTGCTTTAACCTTCAAAGCTCTTTGCATTTTTCAAGTTCTTCATATGCAAATCTTCAAGTTTCACTGTTCACCTCTTCTTAAAATACCAAATCTCATCATTTTCATCTTTCTTTAACCTCAAAACCAAATGGCGAAAACGTCAAAGACTATGCCACAAAAGGAAACCGCTTCATCCTCTCAGCCGGCGAGCGGGAATGTACTGGTGGAACCACGCCTTGAGGATGTGTATTCCTGGGAGGTGCGTTATTAGTTCTGATTTCAATATCGAGAAAACCTTGTCGGCCCCCGGTTGTTGCAAGCCGGTATCGAGATATATATGCTCGATACCTGAGAATTTCCTCGAAAAAGTGAAGAAGGATTGTAACTGGCAAAACAAAGAGGTCATGATACCGGCCCCTAAGGAAGATATTACCACCCACGTGGAAGGGTTCTTGAGTGTTTAATCTTACCCTTTCACGTTGGGTCCCCTTGACCCAATCATCGTGGAATTCCGCAGAAAGTAACAGGTGACCCTCGGTCAGATTCATCCCTCCTTCTGGAGATTCATAATATTGCTCCGATTCTTCGCGAGCAGAGCCAACGGGCTCCACTTACCCCTCAACCACCTCATCAGGTTATACAACCCCCGACTTTACCGAAGTGGGCTAATAAAGCTCCAGCGCCCAGCCACCAAGGTTTTCTTCTCAAGCAGAGATGAGGACAAAGATCGAGACTGGATGGGTCGATTCGTCCGAGTGTAGACTTCGTACCTGATTCCGGCCGAGAAGATGTCATTTTCCAAGAAGTGGAATAAGAAATGTAGGTATGATCCCACTATTAGTTTCTATTTTTTATTTTGCTTCTTCAGTTTTTCTCATCGACATTCTTTTTCATGGTGTAGCGGCTGCCTAGATGTCTGATGCAAGTACTAACCTCGAGAGTTGGGTTAGGGACCTGGTCTCGACCTTAACGTATGCTGAGCGTGAATGGTGCGACTTATCGAAAGGCCAATGGGAAGCAAAAATCATGGTAAGCCTTTTTCATGTATTTGATGATTTGGTTAAAAAATTCCTCCAAACTTACTCAATTTCTTCTCTTGTAGGTCTCGGCAAATATGCAGTCATGAGACCCCCCGTTGGCGAAGAAGAGACTTCAACCCCGGTCCCAAAGTCGACAAAGGACAATGCGAGAAAAAGGGCCTCGACTTCTGAGGGTTAGAGCCTAAGAAGAGAGTGGCCCGTAGGTTAAGAAGGAAAGTCATTCCTTAGACTGTGGATTCAGTCCAACTCCTAAGGGAGGAATAAGAAGAAGAGGAGGAAAAAGAAGAAGACTCCGGGATGGTGGCCCGAGTAAAGAAAAATTTTGAGGCCAAAAGGGCCACTGAATCGGTGGGATCCGAAAGCATCCTACCTCGAGCTGATGGCATCTCGGGAGGAGACTTGGGTGAAGTCCCCGAGCTGGCAAAGGATGAAGGTGTCTCACCTCGGGGCAAAAAGGGGGTAGAATCGGCTGTGGAGGCCTGTCTCGAGGCTCCTCGAGATGAAAAGAATGACCCAATAGACCCACTTGGGGTAATAGAAGTTGGAGACTCCCCGTTACTCCCTTCTTTTTCCGAGGAGACAATTCGGGAGGCTCAAGCCATGAAGACTCCTTATGCAGAAGAAGCCCACGTAGAGGAGGATCCCTTCCGTGGTTATTTTTCCAGAATCGAGAATGCCGCCGGCCAGAGCGACTTGGAAATTTCGAGGAAGGATTCAGTTGGGATGTCCTCGAGTTTCAGACTGACAAATCAGATCTCGAGATCAAACGAACAATCGTCATCTCAATCCCGGAGGATGCACGAATTTTTGCTACCCCCGTAGGAGTGGCCAATTATCTTTGGGGTATGGTCACGGATGAGGACCAAGCCCTGATAGACGAAGTGGGAGCACCGTGTCTCTTCAATGAAGCACAACAAGCCTTGAATCGGGTAAGCCCTAACTTCCCTTGTCGATATCATGCTTGTATTTTTCTTCTTGTCTAATTTCTTTCCTTTAGTTTGCGTAGGCTTCAGTGCTTCACCATGAAGCATTTTCTAGGTCCCGAGCAGAAGTGAGCTGGTATGAGGCCTACATTAAAAGGCTCACTGAGGAGAAGAATTCCCTCAAACTTCTCAACGGGCAGAAAGAAGAAGAAATCAAGGACCTACGAGTTGAGCTAGCCGTGGCTCAGAAGGAACAAAGTGACTTGACCGAGCAGGTAATAAAAATCTTAGAAGCTCATGCCATCGATTTGGGAGCGATGGCTACCAATTCGATCTCATAGGTCCACCAGAAGCTCGAGATGATCGAGCAGCTCCGTAGAGAGGTATATGTGGTAAAAGCGGAGACCTTAACACTGAAGCAAAATATGGACCGCCTTACCTCAGAAGAGGAGGCCGCTCAAGCCCAGTTGTTCTCGGTTGAAAACCATCTCCAGGGCTTGAGAGAGAAGAACTTGGCACATGCCAAGGAAATAAATGAGCTCTAGCTCGATTGGTCAAATCTGAGGCTGAGAAAGCAAAGGCTGATGCTGAGGCGTTCGTGGCCGTCTACCGGTCTAATGTTGTAGTTTCTCAAGCTCAAGCAAAGGAAGTTGGTGACGCTGCCCAAATTGAGCATATTGGGTTTCCAAGCCTGCCAAGTGCCAGTATCGAAGGGAAACCCTCAAGGAGTTCCATGCTCGAGGCTTTGATCTTAATGATGAGATAAAAAATACTAAAGAGCTCGAAGTTGACACCAAGGCACTGGCTTCTTCTGATGATGATGACGCCGGGAGCGTGAGAGGGTCCGAGAGCGGAGGGGATACCGATGGTGAAGACGTAGCTCCCGAGGAAAATTAGGCACTTAGGATTTTTCCTCTAGACTTTTTGTATAGGATCCTGATCGGACCTTGTAAATTACCTTTCATATACATATAAAGATCTCTTTTCTTTCCAACTTGTCTTTATTTTATTTCTGCCTTATGAAAATTTTGTTTCATTTATGCCTTATGAAAATTTTATCCTTAGGTTCGAGACTCAGGCAATTTTGGCCGAAATCGAACTAGTGTCGAGTAAGTGCTTGCTCGAACTCGAAGTAGGATAACCCTTAGGTTTTAGTTGAGTGAGAATGATTTCTCGAACTCAAAAATAAAAATGACCTTTAGGCTTTTGTATTAGGCCGATGTGGCATTTGTAAAAAAGAACGGATTTTTTCTCCCTTTCGGCTTGAAAAGTTTATTCTTTAATCATATAAAACTTGTTATGCCTAAGCATGAGATAAGGAATTGTTCGAGAGTTCGAACAAATCTGTATCCATTAGGGTTTTTCGAGGGTCGATATTATCGAAACCCTTTGTTTCGTAATGCCTTACCATGAAATAAGGAATTTGTTCGAGAGTTCGAACAATTCTGTACTCATTAGGGTTTTTGAGACTCGATATTATTGAAGCCCTTTGTAATTTTGCCGAGGGATGCCTTTTTAACTGATTTATGAAAATATTCGAAGGCCTGTTTTATTACGAAATTCGGACGTCTCCGAACCGTGTTAATTTGGTCGTAGCCTCTTTAGTTCGGGACTTGCCTCTTGGGCTTGTTTTCCCGTTATACTTCAAACTTGTTCGAAGTGTCAGTCCCCGAGTGTGGTGACCTTGGCCTATAAAAATCGAGGATTTCCTTTTTAAGGTCTTACAATCTCGAAGTTTTAATAATTCGATCACGTCTGTTTTTTCGACGGTAGTCCCCGAGTGTGGGGTTAGTCTTTCAAACTTCAGTTGTGATCGGCCTTTAAGCATGTTTGCACAATAGATAAAATTGTAAAGTAAAATTTTTCTAAGGCATGAACTATTTGGCAAGGAAAAATACTTCTCTTAATAGATGATTATACATGTGTACATGTTTGATGTTTGGGATCAAGGAACCTACATGGGCACGATTGATTCGACCATTTGGCCTTTACAAAAAATTACCTATCGAGACCTTGTTGACACGAAGTACTTTCCTTGCAACAAAGTTGACATTCAATGGTGATCCCAATATTCTAGGTTGATTGTAAAGAAGCCTCGGATACTATAGATTTTCTCTAAGTTAGCACGAACAATGGTTTCCTCGTTATAAACCTCGCCGAAAAAACTCATTTCGGACAAAAAACGGTCTAAGGGAAAAAGAGTGCAACACGTGCTTTCAGACCTAAAGACTTTATGTTTGAAGAATCCATCACCGTCCCTGATTGAAAACCTGCAATTGGTTAGAAGTAGTATCGTCTTAGGAGAGATACGTTCCAATTGTTCGGTAATTTCTCGTCGTCCATTGTGCTGAGCTTGTAAGATCCTTTATCAATGATGTCGAGGACATGATACGGTCCCCCCCCAATTCGGCCCTAGTTTTCCTTCATTCGGATTTCGAGTGTTGAGGGTGACTTTCTTAGCACCAAGTCCCCGATTTTGAAATGTCAAAGATTGGCTCTTCGATTATAATACCTCTCGATTCATTGTTTTTGTGCGGCCAATCGAGCGAGGGCAGCTTCTCGTCTTTCATCCAGCAATTCGAGGCTTATATTCATAGCCTCATGATTTGATTCTTCCGTTACATATTGAAACATGAGGCTAGGTTCCCCGACTTCGATCGGGATAAGAGCTTCGGCACCATAGAGTAAAGATAATGGTGTTACCCTCGTACTAGATTTCGACGTTGTACGATATGCCCAAAGGACCTCAGGAAGGAACTCTCTCCATTTCCCCTTAGCATCGGTCAATCTTTTCTTTAGATGTTGAATGATGTTCTTGTTTGTTGATTCGGCTTGTCCGTTCCCACTTGGATGATACGGTGTCTATAGAATCCTTTTAATATTGTGATCCTCGAGAAAATTTGTCAATTTGATGCCGATGAACTGATTTCCATTGTCGCACACAATCTCGGACGGCATCCCAAATCGCCATATAATGTGGTCCAAAATGAAGTATATGACTTCTTTTTATCTGACTTTCTCGAAAGCATGTGATTCAACCCACTTAGAAAAATAATCAGTCATAAACAAAATAAATTGAGCTTTACCTGGGTTTAATAGGGCCGACGATGTCCATCCCTCATTTTATGAATGGCCTTGAGGATAACACTGAGTGAAGTTGATCCCCGGGCTGATGAATCACCAACGCATACCTTTGACATTTGTCGCACTTTCGAACGAGCTCTTTTGTATCCTTTTCCATATCGGCCCAATAGTATCCTGCTCTGATAACCTTGTGACCCAATGACTCGGCACCAGAATGATTTCCAAAAGTGCCTTCGTGAATCTCCCGTAGGACGTAGTCGGTGTCCCCTGGTCCCAAACATATCGTCAATGGTCCGTCGAACATTCTCCTGAACAGTGTTCCATCCTCGGCCAAGGTGAACCGCGCTGCCTTTGTGCATAGAGTCCTCGACTCCTTCTAGTCTGATGGGAGTTTCACGTTCTTTAAGTATTCGATATACTTATTTCTCCAATCCAGGTCAGACTTGTAGAATTTATTTTGGCATGGCCCTCTTCGATTACTGATCTTGAGAGCTGTACGACAGTCCCCAATCTGAGTTCGTCATCTTCAACCGATGACCCCAAGTTTTCTAGGGCATCGGCCTCCCTGTTCTGTTCCCGATGTACATGTTGCAAGGTTCATTCCTTCAATTGATGTAGAGTCACCTGTAATTTGTCCAAGTACCTGTGCATCCGATCCTATCGAACTTTGAAAGTCGTGTTGACTTGGTTAACCACAAGTGGGGAATCACATATGGCCTTGATGACCTCTGCTCCCAAACTTTTATCCAGCTCAAGACCTGCAATCATGGCCTCATACTCAACCTCATTGTTAGTTAATTTCAAGTTATGACAGATTGTCTGATTGTATTACCCGTGGGTGGCAAAACGATGCCCATCCTGGACCATTTCACGTTCGAAGCGCCGTCTGTGAAGAAGGTCCACACCCCCCAGGATGTACCTGATATTAATAATAGTTCCTTTTTTACCTCGGGTACGGGGGCGTGCGTGAAGTCGGCCACAAAGTCTGCCAAAATTTGAGACTTAATGGTTGTTCGGGGTTGATACTCGATATTATACCCACTAATCTCGACAACCCATTTGGCCAATCGACCCGAGAGCTCGGGTTTGTGCAAAATATTGCGAAGGGGATAGGTAATCACAACACAAATTAGGTGACACTGAAAATATGGTTTTAATTTCCTAGAGGCTCTTATTAAAGCAAGCGCTAATTTTTCTAAGTGTGGGTATCGGGTCTCCGCCTCACCTAAGGTCCGACTAACATAGTAAACAGGAAATTGCATACTTGCTCTTCTCGAACTAGGACCCCACTTACCGCAATTTCCGAGACTTCTATGTATAAGTAGAGTTGTCTGTCCGCTTCCGGAGTGTGAAGCAGTGGCGTGATTGATAGGTACCGTTTTAGTTCTTCCAAGGCTTGTTGTCATTCCGGGGTCCATGAAAAATTGCTCTTCTTCTTAAGTAGTGAGAAGAACCAGTGACTTCTATCTGAGGACCTCGAAATGAATCGGCCTAGAGCGACTACGCGCCCTGTTAACTATTGTACGACCTTAACATTATCCACGACCATGATATCTTAGATGTCCTTGATTTTATCGGGGTTGATCTCGATCCCCCGATTTGATACATGAAGCCGAGGAACTTCCCCGAGTCGACCCCGAATACGCACTTCTTCGGGTTGAGCTTTACGTTGTATTTTCTAAATATGTCAAAGGTCTCTTGCAAATGTTTCAAATGGTCCTCTGCTCGCAGGGAATTAACTAGCATGTCATCAATATTAGCTTCCATTGATTTTCCTATTTGTTCTTCGAACATTCGATTTACTAGGCATTGGTAAGTTGCACCAGCATTTTTTAGTCCGAACGACATTACATTATAACAATAGGTGCCGTACTTAGTAATAAACAAAGTTTTTTTTTCCTAATCCTCCTGGTTCATCTGTATTTGATTGTACCCGGAGTAGGCGTCGAGAAAACTAAGAATCTCATGGCCGGCTGTGGCATCAATCATACGATCGATATTCAGCAAAGGAAAAGAATCCTTAGGGAATGCTTTATTTAGGTCCTTACAGTCTACGCACATCCTAAGTTTATTGCCCTTTTTAGGGACTACAACTATGTTTGCTAACCATTCGGGAAGTCTACGCACATCTTAAGTTTATTACCCTTTTTAGGGACTACAACTATGTTTGCTAACCATTCGGTATACTTTACTTCCCGAGTGGACCCTATTTTCAGAAGTTTGGTTACCTCGTCCTTGATGAATGCGTGCTTAACCTCGGATTGGGGCCTTCTCTTTTTCTACTGGACGAAACTTCGGGTCTAAGCTCAATCGATGTGTAGTGATCTCCGGTGGGATCCCTGTCATATCAAGGTGGGACCAAGCAAAGAATCCATATTATCTATAAGGAATTTAATGAGTTTTTCCCTAAGCTCAGGGGTTAACCCCGTGCCCAGGTATACCTTTCGCTCGGGCTGGTGCTCGACCAGTATGACTTGCTCCAGCTCTTCGACCGTTGATTTTGTGGCGTCTGCATCATCGAGAATTATGAAAGATCGGGGGATCCAATGTTTTTCATCCTCGTCCGCCCCCTTCTCCTCCGATTAGGTCGAGGCTAGTACATGTGGTTTCTATTTGGCTTCCTGCTTTCCTTTGGACTTCGATCCCTTTGTTGATGAAGGCACCGATACCCGTATAACTTCATCAACCGCGAACATATCTTTAGCAGTATGTTGTTCCCCATACACCGGTTTTACTCCATCTGGTGTTAGGAATTTCAGAACTTGGTGAAGGGTTGAGGGGACCACCCTCATGTTATGAATACAGGGTCGTTCGAGCGGGGCGTTGTATCTCATATCTCCCTCGATCACATGGAACTTTGTTTCTTGAACAGTCCTAGCTATGTTTACTGGCAAGATGATTTCACCTTTGGTAGTTTCACTTGCCATGTTGAAGACATTAAGAACCCGAGCTGCGGGCACAATCTGATCCTATAAGCCGAGTTATTCCACGAACCTCGATCGAATAATGTTGGCCGATCTTCCTGGAACAATCAAAAAATGTTTAACCTTACTTTTATTCATAAGAATAGATATTACCAATGCATCATTGTGGGGTTGTGAGATCCATTTTGCTTCCTCGTCATTGAAAGACAAGGTCCCTTTTGGAACATATCCTCGAGTTCGCTTTTCCCTGGTGATCGAAACCTTGGTGTGCTTGAACACGGGTTCCTGCGGAATATCGACCCCACCAACGATCATGTGAATCACATGATGTGGTTCTTCCTGTTCGTTCTTCGTGTTTGCATCCCTGTATTTGAAGTGATTCTTGGCTCGGTCGCTCAAGAATTCTCGAAGGTGACCGGCTACCTCCTCCCTAAATTATGTGCAGTTTTCCGTTCTGTGACCATGGGTACCATGGTATTTGCATATCTGATTCGGGTTTCTCTGGGCCAGATTGATCTGCCGGGGTCGAGGCCGTCTGGTATCTTTGATCCGCCCAATAGACGATACAATAGCTGATGCATCGACGCTGAAGTTGTATTCTGATAGTCGTGGTGCTTCTGTGGGCTCAACATGCTTATTGAAACCGCTCTTACTTATGAGCCCTCGAGAGCTCTGTCATCGATCACTTCGAACGGGGTTGCGTACAGGGTCGTCGCTCCTACGATCTCTGTCGTATTGTTATATGGATCTCTGTTCGATCGGGGTTCTCTGTCGATATACCTTTGAATTCTGTCGACGGACATGTTTGGATAGACAGAACCGAAAGGAGTTCCCAAGTGATCATCCTCGACCCTGACTTTTGACTGGTACCGATTATGCACATCGGCCTAGGTTACAACTGGATACTTAATTAAATTATGCTTTAGCTGTCGTGAGGCTACCGAACTTCGTACATTCAACCCTTGAGTAAAAGTTTGGACAGCCTAGTCATCTACGACCGGGGGTAGGTCCATGTGTTCCATCTGGAACAGAGATACAAATTCCCTTAACATTTCGTTGTTCTTTTGTTTCACTTTGAAGAGGTCTGACTTCCTGGTCGCGACCTTTATTTCTCTGGCGTGTTCTTTGATGACGGAATATGCAAGCATGGCGAAGGAATCAATGGAATTGGGCTGCAAATTGTGGTACCATATCATCGCCCCTTTCGATAAAGTTTCTCCAAACTTCTTTAGTACAATCTCGTCATCCTCTAAGTCATTCCCCTTTATCGCGCATGTATAGGAAGTGACATGCTCATTAGGGTCGGTGGTCCCATTATACTTGGAAATTTATGGCATGCGAAATTTCTTCGTGATGGGCTTAGGAGCCGCACTTGGGG